>QGOB01000006.1:106047-137721 GCA_003313055.1 Termitomyces sp. MG145 | reverse complement strand
TCCCTTCCTGGTCATCTGACCCTTTTCTGCCCACCTGACTTGCCAGAGTCACCTGATGGACATTACCAATCCATTCTCTGGCAATGTCCGAGTTTTTCATCTTTTATTCCCACACTCCTTTTTCAGTGGCTTATGTGTACTATACAGTTGATTCCCATGCTTCTGGGGCCCCAGAAGCATCCACATCCCACATCCTGGCATAGGGACTCCTCAGACTTATTCTCTTTGGATATCCCTCTGCCAGGTGAGTAGCTAGCCCTGTACACTGTAGCCACTTGCTAATACATCTTTTTTTTTTNNNTTTTTTTTTTTTTTTTTTTTGGAGTGGCGTTAATTTAGTGAGGGGGCAGTCGCCCTGGGCAACACCCCCACACCCGCTAGACTGCACACCTGGGATTGAAACCAGGTTCCAAAGGGCAGTGTAATGGTGTTCTCTGCGAGGAAATGCTTTTACACACGTATGTGGAACTACAGGTCCTCTAGGGGGTCTGTTAACCTACGCCAATTCTGCTCGTGGACCTACTACCCACTAAAACCCCGCTTGGGTTGGGCCTGCATGGCACCTGGGATTTTGAGATAACAATAATCTCAGTATCCCCCCACGTGGCCATCACGATGGGGAGTGGGATAGCTTTCTTGCCTAATCTCTTATTTGTTAGTTTGAAATCTAGTTCAGCTCTGCTCCGTATACGTCTATTCCATCTGTTAGTGATTTCCACCTCAGAGTGCGGGTGATCTTCATTTTGAATGATTCTTTCACATCTGAGGTGCCAGATGAGGCTTGCGGCCTCAGTGACCAGCAGTTTGTAGAGCCGGGTGTAGCCTTGGGAAGGGCTGCCATTCTCATCGCGTATTATCGTGAGGGGACATGCTAAGATGGAACTCATACTCTGTTTTGATAGAGGGGAATCGGTCTTTCTCTCCCAAATTTCATTTGCTAGGTTCCAAACTGTAGCCTGCCCTGGGCAGGTACACTCCGTCAAGATATGGTTCATAGTGTCAAGTTCACCGTCATGTTTGCAGTTGACCCTTTCTTTTAGATCGGCCTTCATATTTGGCTTATCCCAGTATGTGCCAACTCTGTACGCATCGTGTGCACATTTCCACAGGAATACCCTTAGGGGCTTAGCGAAATCTGCACTCCGGAAGCTAGCCCAAACCTGATTCTCAGATGGGGACTCATGGTTGGACTCTTCAATCCTCTGGACTATCTCGCTCATCATTTTTGCTGTACGTGGTCTGGCTGGAGTGTTAACTCGAAGTCTGATTGCCTTATAAGCACCTGCCTGCGTGATTCTTGATAGCATTGCCCCGGTGAGGTGTAGTTCAGTAGGGATTGGAGGAAGAATCAATGGTCTAACGTTATTTACAGCATCTTTGGCTCTCGTCAAAGTCAATCTCTCAGTAACCGTGGGGTAGGAGTCCTCTAAATTTTGGAAAATGATAGGGGCAGCATGCATGCGGAGCCGTCCTGCCACTACCTGCAGTATTCCGGCATTCCTCACATTTAAGAAACCCGAATCCTCGCACTTTTCCAACAGTTTGGTCAGGGAAGCAATCGCTTCACTAGATCGGATTTGTACCGTCATAGGGGACCTAGTCCCTATGCTCATTGATGCAAACAAAATGGCAAGTAGTGCACTTATGCTATCTGAAATGTTTGAGTTAATCATCCACATTCCTCCTAGATTCAGTTCATCATTTCCTGGCAATCCTAGGCCCGTCCCAACTCTTTGGCCTCCATCTACATTGTCTGGGCAACCTTTAGTGCTTCCCACACAAACTGTTATGGCATTCGGAGGCTCATTAGGTGGGGGAGGTAAGTAAACTTCCTGGTATTGCGGGCCAGATGTGAATATTCGGAAGATATTTGCTAATGGTCCAGACGTGGTGAGCCTCGCATTGAAAATGGTTGGCGATAAGCCATCCCCATCAGTGGGTGGAGTATTGAAGCGTTCCAATCTATCATCAGGCTGAGGGGCAGTAGGATTCCACTTGCTTGGGAGCAAACTCAACAATTCCTTAGCCTTCATCATACATGTTTGGGGGTGCATGCACCCATATCTATTTTCAATCTCCATGCAGTCTCTGCACTCACATTCATCCGAGGCAGTGTGTTCAGTAGCGGAGATTGCTTTTGTCAGGCTCTCCGTATCCCCTACACTAATTATCTTGTGGTTCTCCTTCAAGCAATCAATGGCTTTTCCTTTGTTCAAACGCCTTATTCTGGGATCAGCGGCAAAGTGGTACCAAATTGGGATTTTTCGCATGATCTCGCGGCTGAAAGCCAGGCCTTCAGGGCGCACACTGAACTCGTTAGCCGTTCTAAAAAGACTAGAGATGTCATGGCAAATTACTTCTCTAGTAGAGACTTTAGTCTTCCAGGACTGGAGAAAGGGGCTAACTTTTATTTTTGTATCAACCTTTTCATCTGACTTTGGGGTGTTGATGGCCATTAGGGCATCAGCCAGGTAGGCCCATGTCGGGCGGTCATTGCCAAATTTAAGGTATGATTTTAGCCACATAATATCAATGGCTTTATTGCGTGATTTGATATCCACCAAGGCCCTGCCGCCGACACCAAGGGGTTTGAAGAGTGTTTGTTCATTTACTAATGGGCTCTTCCCAGCCCACATAAACCTCACTGCCCTTCTAGTCAGCAATCGCTCGATGTTGGCTGGCATTCCCTGTACTTGAGTCAGGTATTGTGTCATGCCTGCGATTACCATTTGGGCTATGAGTCGTCTCCCTTCCATTGTGGGATTACATTTATCCCACGTGGCCAGGCTTTTGTCAATTTTCTCAAGTACGTTGGTCCATGGTGCACTAACATCTGCATTGTTGCCAAACCAGGCTCCTAGGATCCTTATGGAGGTCCCTTCCTCAACTATGTGGATATTGTCAGGGATGGCGGAACCACCAGGTTTTGTTCGTCTGTTTCTGATCACACTCTCACGGAATTCTGGTGAGCCTATTGGGATCACTTCGGTCTTAGAGATGTTGAAGTTCGCTTTGGATGCAATGCACCAGTCATCTAATATTTTGTTCAAGGCACAGAAGTCATCCTCAATTGACAGGAATGTGGTCGTGTCGTCGGCAAATAGAGTGGCAATTAGTTTCTCTACCTGTCCAGGTATGGAGTAACCCTTAAGGTCGGATTCTCTCAGGGAGGCTGCCAGTGGTTCGATTGCTATGTTGAACAGAAGGCAGGACAGGGGGTCGCCCTGCCTTACCCCCCTTATTATTTGCCATGGCGAGCTCATTTTGCCATTAATCATGATCTGAGTTCTGGCTGTAGCATATAGGGACTTCACTGTGTTGATAAAGTAGAGAGGTATCTGAAAAGTCTCTAGTGTACGCCAAAGGTACTGATGGTCAATTTTATCATAGGCTTTCTCCTGATCTAGCGCCACTATCAGGCCATTTTGTTCTTTAGCTTCTGCAAAATGTATCATCATACGTATTAGTTTTGTTTGTTCGGTAATGCTACGTCCCGGGATAAACCCTGCCTGGCTGGGGTGAATCAGTTCAGGCACCACGTTTGCTAGCCTTGTAGCAAGGGCTTTAGTAAACACCTTGTAGTCCGTATTCAGACAGGTAATTGGCCGGTAGTTTGCAATGTCTGATCTCTCATTTTTCTTGTAGAGCGGGCACATCCAGCCCTCTGAGAAGGAGGAGTTGTGGATGATCCCAAAGTCTTGGATGTCTTCGTATAACCTCCTAAGCAATTCTATCACGTTACACGTTGGGCGTTGTATTCCTCCATTTTGATTTAATTTTGAGTCATTTATGAATTGACCATTCATAGACTTCCAGAATATATAGGGGATACCATCAGGGCCTGGTGCGGAGGAGTTATTTGCTTCCTTAAGGGCTTTCAGTATTTCATTTGAGGAGATCACTTCCTTAAGCTCATTTTTTTGGGATTCGCTCGCGCAAGTTGTGACTGAGGAGAGTACCTTCTTTATTTTTTCTTCTCTGATGTCATCTGGTATTTCACGGGCCTTATATTGCAAGTCATTGTGGTAGTTCTTAGCAAGCTCTGCCATACGGAGCGAGTTATCCTCAAAGGAGGGTTCGTTTTCCCGTTGGTCACTTTTCTTCAAAGCATATATCATATCTCTTGGGTTTGTTTGCTTATTTGATCTCGTCCAGTACTTGCACATAGTCTCACCCTCCATTATGTTCTTGACAGAGATCCTATCACGTCTTTCCATATGGTATTTTTGTTCCAGTAAGTCAAGGTCCTTGATATTCTTGTTCAGGAGTTGTCTCCTTTCATGGTCATCCAGGTCCCTGTGCTTGAGGAGTTGTTCCTTCTCAAGTTCCAGGATTCTTTTTTCTAATAGGTATTTAGGCACTATGGCTTTCTCTCGTTCCTTAGCCATATGTAGAATTCCTTTTTTCCACTTCTCGTAGGCTATTTGGGGGTTGTTGTCCGGTGTGCGTCCCCTCATTGCGGAATTCATATTTTCCAGTGCAATTGCCCCAGTGGATATGACAATCCCGTATAATATGATCCTTAAGGGTCCAACGACCTCTACCAATAGTCGGGGCATTTGTGTGGGCTACCTGGACTGACAGCATCTGGTGATCTGTTCCAGGTATTCCGGATGGAGAAATTTTCCAGTCCCTCGCGGACACAGCAACCAAATCGGTCATGTAAAATCTATCTATTCTTGACATTGAGTTAGTGGCATCCTGTGTAAAGGTGAAGCTCCTTTCTGTTGGGAAGGTGTTCCTCCAAGCATCACTGACATAAAGGATTTGCTTTAGTCTGTCTAAGGCCTCAGTAGCCTGCTCAGGATCAGTTCTTGCTGGTAGCCGGTCAATTGCATCCTCAACTATGTTGAAGTCACCCGCCACTATATCGACCTGGGAACTTGGGTTATTGATAAAGTATTGACATAGGTCCATCCAGAATGTCTTGCTATCATCTCCATTGGATTCTGTGACATTAGGAGCATATATACATAGAATCTTTATGTACTCCTCTTTGTGCCAGTTAATGGAAACTAGCATCGCCCTACCAAGTACAATTTCAATGTAGTCTGAGTTATGTGAATTTATCAAATTCTTGTTTATTACGACTGCAACTCCACCTTTGCCAGTGGGATTCTCAAGGTCCATGGAATGTAGGATCTTCATTCTTTTTCCAAAGATTTTCTCAATGTTGGCTTTCCTTGCATCATCAAGGTGTGTCTCCTGTACCAGTAGGACACTGATTTTCTTATCACGGATAACCTGGTTGACGTGGTTCCATTTAGTCTCAGTTTTTGGGGATCCGGCATGGCGGAATCCTCTAATGTTCAGCGTTGCCACTCGGAGAGCAGCCCTCGTGTTTTTTGGTGATCTGGGGGGCGGTGTCCTGAATGGAGGGTTGATAGCATTTCTAGCCCTGCTTCTCCTCCATTGTTGGGGGAGGTCATCATCAATCCTTGTGACATGGTTGACAGGAGGGGTACATGAGTTGTGGGGGTTGTCGGAATCAGTGGTAACCCTTCCACTTTCCATCTCTCCCAGGGACATGGAGCAGATGGTAGACGGTAGCGTGCCACTTTGGACACTATTCTGCTGGGCACGATAAGTGATCGATTGATTTCCAGCCTGTGGGTTGCCCATTAAGGCTGATTGCGCTGTAAAAGAACCACCTCCGTACTCCCCATTGCCAATACTATTGGTCAGAGCGGTGGTGGGCTCACTTGACCGACCGGTAGTGGGGAGGCATAGACCAATGACTTGTGTAGAATTCCCAATTAAATTGTTATCAAGTGTCGTTGTGGTTGGTAAGACTTGCCGAGGCGCCAACCATGCGTTCTCGGAGTGAGGTCATTTCCCAAGATCTCAGGGGGGACGTTGCTTTGAGGAACCTCAGAGCCCTGTGGGTAAAGCTTTAGAGGGCCTACTAAGCTTAAGCAGGACTGCTGCACGGCACCTTCCTCTACTTTTTGTAGACTGCCGTTGTTTGTCTTACGACTAGGCTCATGACTTACATGTACCATAGATGGCCAATATATTTCAGTCACTTGCCACAAGTGGGTCCCATCCAGAGCAGCAATATCCCACTCGCTTGCTCTGGTAGCACTATTGATCATGCAAACAAAAGTTAACTTCACGGGGGGGTGAAAAGATTTACATTGCGGACTACGCAGAATTCATTTACATTAATAGGTAGGATTCAGTTAGTTCCAATGGTTGCGAGAACCCCGACGGGGGTCATAGCCAGATCCTCTACCACCTCTGCCTCTGCCTCAGCCCCAACCTCGCTTGTATTCCGGGGCCTCAAAAGGCCTGGGTTTGCCATCTCCATATGCCCGGCGTGAGTTCTGGTGTGGTGGTTCAATCGTGGGCTTGTACCCAAGCCAGCCCGGAAGTCCAGGGAAGGGGCAGTTAGGCATATCATGATCAATCAACTTACAATTGATGCAGAATAAGGTCTCTCGTCCCTTCAGAGGGACACCAAAACCGGATGTGGCCGATGGGAATGTGCAATTTCTCATTATCTGGATGAGTTCGATATGTTCGTCATTCGGGAGGTACGAGTGGTTCATATACACGTTCCAGGCCCGGATATTGCCTCCATTAGCATCGCTCCTTTTTACCTCCAAGAATTTAACAGCGAGGTTGTTGAAGATATTACGTATGACACGATCTTTGAGCATAGGGGCACTATCAGTGATGTGTTTCATTACCGCTTCTGATTCCTTGAAGCGGGTTTTTACAAGGTCAAGGACCACATCTCGAGCTTCCGGGGAGTCGGTGAACGTGAGGCCCTGGATGGTAAGGACAAAGGTGGGACGGGCGTCCTCAAAAGGCATGAAGATGATGGTGATGTCCTTTGTTGCGACAACTTCAAGGTTGACAAGATGCTCCGCCTGCTCCAGAGTGAGACCCGAGATTAACATATGATATGGGGGGGGGAAACGGTTCGCTTCAAAGACGATCTCAGGGCATGGGTAGGAGACTCCAAAGGTGATGTCATTCTCGACGCAAACTAGGTTCTTGATCAGAGCCCTTGTATTATCAACAGTAGAGATACCATTCTTCTCATTCTTCCCATGGAAGAGACAAGCCCACAGCCTTGGCGTCGTGACTCTCTTCCAGTCCTCTACCTGCAAGGGGATGACGTTATCAAAGGGGCTCGAACCTAGATGGATTTTTGGCCAGCCTCCACTGGGGGTGGAGGTCCTTTGCAGGTTGGACGCGTTGGTAGTTATATGGTTCTCTGTTTTGAGGTCTCGGTATATAATTTTAACAGTGAGGTTCTTTCCTCTAGACGTGGGCAGGTTCATGGGCTGGAAGGATGCGAGCTGTGGGTTTGAAGAGGTCAGCGGGGTTCCGCGACCGAGGATTGCAGCCAGAAAGCTCCGAGAGAGAGAGGGGTTGGAGTCAACATTACTGTCGAATGGGGTGAAGGGCAGTGGCGAGTTAACCAGCGTAACCTCCCTTGCGCTCTCTTCATTCGCGAGGTCATGCCTGGAGGGATTGGTTATGTCCGACTCGAGGAGATTCTTTCCTAGGTCAAAATTGGTGGACCTGGTAGGGCTACTAACGCTTCGTGTGGGTCTGAGGGGAAGACTTGCACTGAAAGCGAAACTTGGTTGGCTGAGGGGGGGCTCCTTCCTGTTGTAGGGGCCAAGGCTATTAGTATGCCGCTGGATATAGTCAGTGGGCGAGTTAGGGGGAGACTCGTCAGAGGAGTCCATCTGAGCAAGGCTGATGGCAGGGGACTCGAGAGGGGGGTCTGCCGTGGATGTGTGTCTCTTGGGACGTCTGTCTGCCATGGGACTCGGTGGATCTGGGCGTTTTGAGGAGTCCGGGTTGAACGATTGTTTCGGGTTGTCAACAGGTTCCGTTCTAAATAACAGTTTAATCCGGGGTACCGAGGAGCCACGCTCATGACCTCCAGTGGAAGAGGGAAGGGGAGGAAAATCTTCCTCGCTGAGCACACCTTGGCGCACTTTGGGTGCAACTTTCATAGCCTCGACAGGCCTAGTTTCCTCGGCTTGGGGGTTCTCCAGGAGCGCCTGAGGGCTAGACGGGGGGTCCAAGTCCATAGCGTCGTAGCTTGTGGGAGGAGGCTGGGTTTGGTTTACGGCAGACATGACAGCTTGTTTGTGCTGGAGTTGGTACGTGAGTGGTTTTCAGTGGAATGGTTGACGATCATTTAAAAGTAGAGACTAATGACCCTGAGGTGACATAGCCTCGTGTGGGCCTCATTCATGTGTGGCATTGCGCTGTGATATATTAAAAACAGTGGTAAGGTGCGAGTATCACATTGAATTTACTGGGGACCTGCGAGATATCCAGTGGTGCAGGTTAACTGCATTTCGACTCAGCATTGGGGCAGGCTACAGACAGATGCGAGCGGGCTGTGTATGGCCATGTCGGTTGACATGCAGGGTTGTCTTGTCCAAGAATGCTGTCACTACGTGGCATGCGGGTGTTGGCTATGAGAAATTGGTTCATGGAGTACAGGGATCCCCTGGACCTCGATACTGAAAAACGGCCTATAAGGCTCTAGACACCTTTTGGTGTGGTCCACGTTGGGGGGATGCAGAAAGGATCTACCAGTCTGTAAGTTTTATGCGTGTTTGTTTGAACCACATGGTGGTTCGTTTGGTTGAGACTTAGATGGCCTAGTTTGATTATTATGTTTGCCGGGCTGTTGAAATTTTTCAGCGACCACTCATCGGCAGAATGATAAATTATTATTGTCCCTGAGAGAGACGTGGGCCACTCCCTGCTGTACGATACATGATGGATGGTGGTACCATATTATTCTGCATTGAGTCTCTGTTCCCGCCGATAGCCATGTCTTCGTAGGGAGAGCTTGCACACCCACATTTGGTTGTGATGACCTAGCGGGTAGGCAACAGGATGAGTCGCGTGGGCTAGCCTATGAGCTGCTCGGCGAGGGATTAGATGGGTTTGGGTTGGGGGGCATTGACGACACCTTTCGGTGCTCTGTACCTTTCGGTGCTACGACACCTTTCGGTGCGTCTCCCGTTGGGGAGACACAGGTCAGCGTTAGCTGCCTGTTTATTTTTGGTTTGTTTAAGTTTGTAGGTACCACATGGTGGTTACCGGTGAATCTGAACTTTCTTCCTTGCTAATACATCTTTGGATATCCCTCTGCCAGTTGTGTGAGTTCCACAGCTCTCTGAGGTCGCCCTTACATCATGGGTAGGGAAAAAGCATGGCACTTCTTCTATACAAGGACCAGCTCCAAAGAAGGCTTGTTGTGGAAAGCCTGCTCCTTGGGCTTGCCACCCAATGCAAGATGGTTCCTTTAGACTTCCTTAGACTCTGAATATATCTCTTTAGATCTCGCTCTTTCAGCTATGTGATTCAGCATTGTGTTTCTCTGTACTTCTAGCACCTCCTCTATTCAAGGAGCACAGGTAATATTCCAGGTTACTGAGTCAATCTAAAGGCAAGTGAGAGGTGAATTGCTTCTTCATCGAGGCACGTCTCACCCTTCACTGCATGACGCAAGGCATGCTCAAACGGTGCCCTGTCTACGCGATATGAGACCAATACATCCAGATTACTCTGCAAACTTGACAGTGTCAGACAGGTATAAAAAACGACTTTTGAGGTATTGGCTGAGACCTCCGAGATAAGAGATGAACTGTTCTTGCTAATGAAAGATGATGGATCTTATGGGTCTTGAAATATTGGACCACGACATCCAGACGGAGGAGGTGATTAGCAATATTCCAGATGATGAAATTTGGATACATTGAAGAGGTGTCGTGATATCCACATCCGAGTCTTCAAGTTCCAACACGTCGCTACTGGAAGGGACTCTGGTAAAGTCTGAATAATGAGCTGTCGAGTCGCCGTAATATTCCCCGACTCGAGGCACCTTGCGACGAGGCATTCTTGGTTATGCAGTGTGCCACTCAGTCGTTGGACTGTTAACTTTTGATTGTTTGTTCTTGATTCCTCACCATCAAGCCCCCAAGCAAATCACTAGTCCGAGTTAAGGGCCACACATAGCGCCACCCACAATATATAGGTAAGGGATGCCTCGAGAACTGCTTCGCGAAATTGCGCACAATTGGCGCAAGTTTCTTTTGGCCAAACTTTATCGCGATCACATGTACACACTATCAGCATGTGCTTGGCGGCACTTCCTCACCTTCGATTGTGGCGAGATAGCTTGACTCGGAATTGTCAAACAAGGATATATCCCAATACTATCGTGCCATTTGCTCTTGATGCGTGGCATCGACCATGAATTTATACAACGTCATTTTCATTGTCAGAAATTCACAATTCAAGATCGAACTTGTGAAATCTGCACACTTGTCCCTACTCTCAGGTCTTCCAATGAAACAGCTCCAGAACTCTATCACTTGCAGTAAGAAGGCTCAAACAAACTGTAATCCATTAGTTAAGATATAGTAATTGGAAGACATCAGGAAAATCTGACTTTGGTACATACTAAGCCATAGTGTTAATACCCATTATATTTCGATATACAAGCCCCTGGAGATACATGTCCATATCTGCCTATATATTGTTCATACTGTTCCGAAGTTCATACAACGTCATTGTCAAAATCAAAGTCCAAACAATTCATCGACGTACCTATTTACCTACCTGACCTGCCCTTTAGGGCACAGGGCAAGAACAATACGCGTCAATCAGAACTCCACAAAGCCCGTACAATTCGAGAAGGAAATACATGTTAGAAGATTACGCCGCGATAAACCGTGGGACTTGTAAAGCATGGTTTCATGCGTTTCCCGCGCCCGAGTAAATCCAGATAATCAACCCAAAACTAATCGCGCGCTGTATCATGCATGTGGCGAGGTTCGAAGATAGAACCAATCCGAGAAATGAGAAATTGCCTTTTTTGAGACTGAGGAATGATGAGATGAGGCAAATGATCCGGAAGTAGTGGATGTGTGTCAGCACAAGTCAGGCATTGATGAGCTACAGGTGAGAAGATTGCAGGAAGAGGATATATGTATTGATCGAGCAGAGCTCTGTGGTTGCTCAGCGACCCTAGTGATTGACGATCAAAGCGGAGAGTCGTATTCCATATCCTGCAGATCATACCTTGCGATCATCTTATCGTACGATCTCAATTCATAAAAATAGGTACATAGTGATATGACTAAAAACCCGCACAGGAGCCTCCAAGGTGATAGATGAAGATATGGGGCCGTCAAGGATCGAGGCGTTGATATATGACACCTTGTATTGGGCAAAATGGCCAGACAGTGTGTGCACGCAAAGATTCCATAATCCGTCTGCAGGGCCGCGAAGGAAAGGAGACCGGTTTCGCAGTACTCCGAACCCGTTGTAACTTCGGGCACAAACGAAGGGTCTTACACTATTCTGTATAAAACACATACTGTGTGGTCTAAGGCGCTTGGGAATCCACGACATGCTTCTTCCACGCAAAACATCAAACACAAGGGGAGCTTAGGAGAATATACTTGGCCTTTCTCCTTCCCATTTCCTACGACCTTCGACTATTCTGATGACTCTGGACCAGTCAGAAAGGGGTCTTTTCATACCCCGCAGTCCTTTTCTGAGCAAGACACGCCTGCTACTGTCAAATATGAACTTTTGTTGCACATAGGTCGTGGTGCTCACCGGCCAGACAAGAAGTGAGTAGCATTTTCCCGAATTCTATGCAAGTTGTGTCCTCATTTGCTTCGAGCATCGCGGTACCCATTATATATACCCCCAATATACTTCCAGATCCTCCATCACTTCGTCGACAGCTTTCATATCGCGATGCGAGACCATGATAGTTGTGTTCCTGTATTTTTATTAGAAAATCGCAGATTTTTGGCCTTGGACGATTCATGGTTTCAATTGGTATGGTGGGTGCACTTGCTTTGACTTTGATCCTATGTACCTTGGTTCGATGGGCTCAGTGCCTAGGTCAAGTTACTCAATTCCGGACTCAATTCCGTCCCATCCCGTCAAGCACTACACTTAGTAGATAATGCTCTGAACTTGGAACTCGAGCGAAATCCACTTTTTTTGATTCAAAACTTACTCAATTGCCTCTCAAGTTTGGTAGAAAGACGACGGCACAAAAGAAATCTGTAACACTGTCTTTTTCGGCTGAAGAAGGGCACTCCTCATTCAAAACTCATTATTCGAAATCTTTTTCCACGAAAAGTCGAAAAAGACATGTCAGACCGACAATTTCTACGATAGCTTCCGAGCTTCTCTCGCATCCTGTGTTCCGCAGTAATGATGGTCGTTGTCTTGACTCTTGGAACAGTATATCTGAATGCTTCGAGTCGCTCCTTCGATGACCTTTTGGATAGATGCTCAATGACGTTAGCTGCGCATGTCAGTTCAGGGGGAAGACTCAAAAAACCAACTGCAGTATATAAGCCTTCATTATTACAATCTAGTCAAATCGCCCTGTTGTTTTCTGCGCACGTTATACGTAGTTGGAACTCACGGGAATTGCTCCAGCGTAACCCCTTGGATATGTTGTCTTGTAAATTTACTATCGAAGCCTCCGAAGGAGTATATAGCAGATTCCTCTAGTGTAGTATGGCGTTCGAACGTTCAAGTGCTTCGCCGAAAACTGACAATCGATCTCCCTTTAAGCCGTGTGGATCAGCGGATAGGCCGAATCTTTCGACTTAGGCTCTTTTGGAGGCCAGAAATCACTAGACAATCGCTCTTCTTCATTCAATCTCGATTGCTGTATAGCTTTCTTCCAAGGAAAATTCTAGTCCATCCCTTTCAGTTTCAAAGCTTATTGACGGGAATAACACAGATATCGTGAGGAATCTCCATCTTGCAATCACCCAAGCTACTAGTAAGGTAGTACAACATGGGCATGATCATCCACAGGTTTTAATTGTCAATCACTAGACCTACCTTGTGCTGACAACTCTATAAATCGGACGTAAGTTCAAGCAAGCAAAAGAAGACAAGGTATATTTTACAGAACAATGCTAAGCTGACATTTCAGAGAAATGAAATCCATATTTTTAAAGCATAAATAATTGGTAAGTAATTGACAAGGTACCTGCGCATTTCTCTATTATAAAGAGTACAGTAAAGGGAAGAACTTTGTAGAAGAGAAGAGACTAACATTCGAGAATGTAACCAGCGAACAGGGTCGAAGGGGAATCAGTGCAAATTGAATGTGTTAGTATTCTCGTCGGCGCTCACAAATAGATTCCTCGATTTTATTGTGACGTTCAATGGCTTCTATTAGAGCTAATTCTCGGCCCACTTTCTTTAAATACTTTGGATGCGGAGTCAGATATTTGACCGGGCCACTGGATCGATGTCGAATGACTT
Organism: Termitomyces sp. MG145; assembly: GCA_003313055.1. Lineage (NCBI taxonomy): Eukaryota > Fungi > Basidiomycota > Agaricomycetes > Agaricales > Lyophyllaceae > Termitomyces > Termitomyces sp. MG145. The sequence continues at coordinate 124,419 of QGOB01000006.1, read as the reverse complement.
CTAGCCGTCGATGCAAGAGCAATTGGTAGGCCAAATGGTGTGATTTAAGCTTCTGCAGTTCGGATCTGTCATTCAATCGTGGAATAATGTCAGCCTTTTGCAGGTTCGGAATCACCACGCCCCAGTGATCGAACAATTGCTCTTCTTCCTTCAATCTTGATTGCTGTTCCCCTTTCTTCAAGACAAATTGGAGTCCACGTGCGATTGGTCCTCCGAGGCGCAATAATTTGTTAATCGGAATAACGCAGATATCGTGAGGATCGTTGTGGAGTGTCACTGCGACGATATCCTGAAGATTTTCGTGGAGTGTCACTGCAATATACTTGATTCTTTCGCAGCTTGACTCGTTATTTTGGGCTGTGAAGACAAAAATACAACGAAGAATGCTGTGATATTGAGCTTCGTGCGCATCGAATCGTTGAGGGAAGTTGCGAAGTGCATTGCTAGTGCGTTTCAATAGATCATTGGGACCAGAGACATCTCCATTTTTCTGGATTTGTCATTGAGTATGAATCGGATCAAAAGTGAAAAGAGATTGACGTACATCCTTCCAGAAATACTGTGGAGTAACAGTACAGATAGCTAGCTTGATCTCCACTCTGTCTGTAAAGTCTGTGATTCTGTGCTTAACCTGTAATGCCACAGTGACGATCTCTCCTGTGTGTTCGAGCTGTAATCGGAACATTATATCTGGACCGAGTTGCTCCATAGGGAATAAAAATGGTGCCTTATGCCGTCCTTCAAGCCACTGGAGGTTCCCCTCATATTCCCGGTACCGATGGTTGCCCAAACCCTTGGGCGCCTTATATCCAAGTAAATGGCTGGGTGACCTCGGCCCCAATTCCAAACGTCCCGAAGATTCAGAGAACTTGGTCTCAATGGGATATTGAGAAGGTGCAACCCTGAAGGCTCCAGATGAATCATGCCAACACGACACTAAACGAGCTCTTCGCCCAGCTAAGCCTCTGTCAATTCCTGTATCAGCAAAATCAAAAATGCGTGAGAGCTGAGTGTAATCTCGGAAGGCTTCGGCAAGAACCAGTGCTGTATAACGCTCCAACCCGTTTCCAGCAGAGCTGTGGTTGCCTATTCGTTCAAAAAAGTAATCGTATCGCTCTTTGCACAAGTCCTCTTGTGAATTAAGCCAGATGTCTGCTGCAAGATATGCCAAGGGCTCGTCAAAAAGGGGGTTTCCGTCGTCAATTTGAGATCCTGGAAATCGAGCAAAGCCACACTCTACTAACTCGTAGTTGGTTACTTTTATGGTTGCTGAAAAGTCCAAGTTTCCACCCATAAGCCGCTCGTATGTCATGCTCTGTATGCTGTCCATGAGAGCGTATTTTATTCTCGAGACTATACAGTAGAGAATTATTCAGTTTGCGGGATTAAGATCTCAACTCTAACTGACCTCGTTCATAGTCAAAGGGGCACAGCCGGGGAAGATTCATTGTGATGATGGGTTCGTTCTCCTCCCAATGCTGTCCATCCAACGGAACGAAATTACTGATGGCCTGGACGCACCGTGAAAGAAGTCGATGAAAACTCCGAAAACCGTTTTGAATGACCAGTTGAACATAAGCTGAAATGAAGCGTGGTCTGATACAAAAGACACTGAGTAAGGAACGCACATGGATTTTGAATATAAATACACTTACCGTCCCCAAAACCAATAACGTGCACGTTCAATCAGTTCAACCCCGCTGGGCGTCACCAAATAAGATTCAGGAAGATACTTGGATAGGAAGTTTCCAATTGTTTGATGATCTGCCCAGGAGCCCGTGCTTGTGACTCCATCACTAATGTCTGCTTGCTTTCCAACGGTTGAAGCGAGGGCCTCCACAAGAAGTTTACGATTTATTGATGTACCAGTGATTATAGTCCTCAGATGGTAAGTCTCAAGCCATGGGCGTATCATGGCCCGTAGCACTGGACGATTCTGACATCCTGTGTGGGCATCACGAAAAGCTTTGGGCCATGCCCCCACAGCAGCTTGAGCTTCATCAACAACACAATACAGGAGGGCTTTGGGGTCTAGCTGAAGTATGGCTTCATTGCAAGCCATTAGTAGACGACCGCCAATCTCTGCAAGCTCAAGAGCATCTTCTATGGTGCATAAAACGCATGTGAGTTCTTGCAAGATGTCCCTGTTATTTTTTTCATCTCCAAGAAGACGCGTGTCGAGTTGAGTAAAGAGCCAACATTTCGTGAGAGTCTTGAGCCACTCTTTCCTGAGATGTAGAGGCTGATCGCTCAAGCTTCCCTGGAGCCTAACAGTCATGAGGAAGCAGGAGAAAACCAGGAGACGAGCGACCATGACAGCATGAAAGCATCGTGCTGCAATTGTGTTATTCTGCTCAAGCATTTCAGAAAGTTCGTTGGCTTCTGAGCAGTCGTGTAGGATAATCATGTTGTGCGGGAGGATTGGAAGGTGCCCCCGAAGTCCTTGCATGGCCATACACCCTGATGAGGAAATAACAGTTGTAATGTCGGACGATCCAATTTCGCCCATTCTTTTTTCACAGGTAAAGTAAAATCCCCATTCTGAGCATAAGCCTTCAAGTACCAGTCGCGTTTTTCCAGAACCAGACGTGTTTAGAAGAATCCTGTATGGTAAAATTGTCGAAATTGTTAGCTAGATCATTCCAGACTTTGAAAAACTTACGAGTGTAACTCGGTGCCTCCGGGACCAAGAAAAATGGACTGAATTCTTTCTTCACGATCTGGCCACTTTTCCATTTCAGCACTCTTATGTTGGTTCAGTGGTGTTCCTTGATCTTTGCCGAGTTCGTGAAGAAGTAGACATGGTTTACCATGTAGAGTCGGAATCTTGAGAAACCTGCAATGGTCAAGGATCACATCATCTGCAATATTGGGTACCCAAGGTTTAATAACTGGGATTTCGTTATTGAAGATTCTTTCAAGGCGGCCAATAGCATGGGTGACAAGGTCATTAAACTTGCTGGCACGCTGCATAGGGTAAGTCTCGGTCCCCAAGCACATTGACGACTCTGATAGAATTAGATAGGCGAAACATTTCAAGCAAAATGAAAGATTTGACTGACCAGAAATTGTGCTGTACAGATTGTTCCTCTCTTCCAGAAAGACGTCTTCTAATGGTTTTCCACTGGACATATTCATATTGAAAAGGCAAGTGCTTTTGAAGCTATCCCGAGGTAGAAATTTCTGGTGAGCAAATCGTGACACTCACGACATATATAAGGCATTGACGCCCACAGTTGATACAGATCTACAAATCTGCACGGGGAGCTTGCTTTTCCAACAATAGCAAAGCAGAATAAGAACTTAACAATTGCGATAGCGACTGATGATAATTGTCGTCTATAACAATTTGACATATGCGAGGTTTGTTTTGTTTCGACCTCACTCGCAGTGCATCCTGCTGACTTCTGTATACACTAGTTATCGTTACAGATAGAGAACTTCTAAAATAAAAGTTGGTAAAGAATGAGAAAACACGGTAGCGTCAGCGCAAACTAGGGAGAGAGACGGATAGGCGTGGAACGTATAGTGGATTGTCAACTTGAAAAGCCTTGTGAAGGGGAGCAACGCGTTGTGGGGGTGGAATAGCGACCAGAGCCAAGATAAAATGATAACAATTGCCTCGGTGTAAGCGTTGGTAGATAGTTAGTAATCCGTCGGAGTTCGGACCCGGACAACAACAAATTACACTCGTCCTTTGAGCACCATCAGCTCTCCAAGGTCCTTATGTCGGCGAAACAAGAACAAGTCCTAGACTCATTGTCAGAACCCACATCATACGACGACGCGGCACGACTTCTCTCGCTGTTATGTCCCGATTTCATCAAGACCAACGCCGAATACAGACTCAACTCTCCAGAATCGTTTGCTTGTCTGTTGTATCGTAATAAATTACTCTTTGAAAGGGTCAAGAAGTCATTCGCTGCAAGAGATTTCCATGACTTTTGGGATCGTTGTGTCCAAATATGTAAGTCACATCTGTATCTGGTACGATTCTATAATTCTGCATGGTCTTTCATCAGGTTCAAGGAAACCTATGAAAGGTCACATCAATACTTCTGATATTATGGTAGAGATGTCATCTAATCTCACAAACTTGGTGAACGGGAGGATTGACACGCCACTTTGGACAATCTCCGATGTTGCTGTCGAGGCCACACACACAACTGTGAAGAGCTTTACTTTACGTTCTCTCATGGATGAGAAAAATATGCCTTCCATGCTCTTTTATGATTTAGGAAGTTTTAGGAACAATTCGATCCTTAATGAACGTGTTCAGAGGCTTTTCAGAAAGGATCAGAATACGTTTGCGATTGTCTCTTCTTGCGGGGTCACATGCTAAATCTTTGGAATAGATTTCTTGTCAACGCTTCGGCAACTGGAAAGACTCGTTTGTTGTATGAAGGGCTCTATCATCATTGGGGAATATACATCACAGCTCGTGTCGACGATCAAGAGGCTCGTGCACTCGAGACAGCAATGGGCAGTTACTTTGGTGACGAGAAAGGGCTGGTAACACTTCTTCCAGACGCATCTGCACTAGGTTACAGCGAACTCCTGCATGATAACATCGGATTTCTTCATCGGCGGTCCTCTATCGTGCTCCTCGTCCACTTGCTCGTATTTAGGGAGTTCCTCAAGACGGCACATGCTGAGGGCGTCATATACAGTGAAAACCTTCGACTATATTGGCTCCTTGCCCAATTATGGCGACCATGCCTTGGTGGGTGTGGTGGATGGCATAATGACGTTCACAGACTACTTCTCAAATCACTTGAGTGGAATCCATTGACGTTGATCAACGATGAACTGAATAAAGTAACGAAAGAGATCAATTTTCTTTTGCCAGAGACCATACGGGAGGAAGGGCTTTTTATCGCTATTGATGAAGCCAATGTAGCGGCCAAGTCATTATGGCGCGATACTGCCAAAAATTTTCCTTTCATCAAAAGTATCATACGGATATGGAGAGATCAGCTTGCTTCCCTGGAGTGTCCCATAACATTCGTGGTGGCAGGCACTGAGATATCTCCCGAGGCTTTTCCATCATCGTCACCCGAATGGTCCTCTTGGAAGTGGACTTCGGACACAGGGTCATTTGATGACCGTGAAGTTCAAAGAAACTTCATTCTACCCTTTCTGCATCCATCTTTTCCGCAAACACCTTCTGGTGTAGCATTATTCGAGCGAATATGGAAATGGTGCAGGCCCAGGTATGATTCTTTCTGCTTTTAAATCAGTCTCGTACTCATGTACCTCACTCCTAGACACCGTCTGACAACAGTCATTGTACGGATGTTAGTTGAAGATAAAGGAGCCCATCCGCATGGAGTGCTTAATCGTTATATCAAGGGCCTCATGTCGTACGAGGCAACTGATGCAGTTGAGTACGTTGCCAATGAAGGTAGATGCAATATAGCACCATTCTTCTATGAGATCGGCAACATCATTGAAAGCGAGTCTTCACTGCATTATCCAGCTTTTAAAGTCTGATGACTAACAGATCATCTCCTTGCTCGATCCGCCACGCATGAGGTGGTCTTCCATTATATCATCACAGGGAATCACCCCCCTTTCTATGATATCAGTAGACTGGCGCTAGTCACTTCGGGTGTCGGACAATTCAAAGATAAAGATATGCAAGTGATAGCAATGGACCAGCCTGGACCGACGATTGCTGCTGCCATCTGGCTTGGAAACGACGAGGAGCGGGTTGCTTACCAAGATCCGGATAGGTTTCGATCCTTGAGGCTGTTCAAGACATTTTCATTCTTTTTCAATTTGTCTTGGTCCAACGGCGACAACTACTCATCTGCAAGTTATATTGCCTTGTATCTTGCTCACGCATTTGTAGGTGGTCAAGTTATGTCTGACATGTTCATTATCCCGGATCCTTTGTGGCTGGAAGACACGTCGAAGGTAGCGCACCTTGTTGTCTTGCGTAAGGATAAGAACGTTGTTCAGGAGATGCTTGTCGGACCATCGGAACTCCTCCCCAATTCCCCTCCTCTAGGTTATAGAGCATCAACTGTTGACGATGTCATTGCATGGTTCAAGCAAGAACGAATTGGCGCCTTCTGTTTATGTCCTCCGGACTGCTGGGCAGACTTGATATTTGTCCTGCGTTTAAAAGGAAAGTATGTCTGGGTTGTACTTCGCGCTGCTGGACAGGGCATACAGCTAGAGACAAAAGATATATATCCGGAATTCGAACGTCTTGCAGAACAAAATTTATTCTCTCGTTTGGTACGTCATTTCATATTCTGATCCCAATCTGTTCTCAAGTTGTTTCGGTGCAGATGAATACATGCAATACGAGTGTAGCTCAAAAGGAATTCGCAGAAGTTCTGAAGTCACTTCCAAATGGCCTCGCGCCTCCTGGATCAATTCCCATCTTGCGTGTCTTGGCTTCTTTCCCTGACGAGCCTTTATTACCCCGTCGTAATCTGACTTCGAAAATCCCAGGAGGACCAGTGTCCGTTCTGAAACTTGATACCTTCACGAGTGTCACTGAAGCCTTTTCGCCTGAGGACCTGGTCAAAGGACTCATATCTAGTATGCATGGCAATAGATCTTCCTATTCTGACGATTCATTTTTTCCACTCAATCTCCCCTCGAGTTTACCGATGGGTAACCAGGAGGACATGGAAACGGCAGGCCAGCCCCCAGCAATCCGAAACACGTCTGATAAGGGAGCGGCGCCGAAGACTAATAGACCCATTCGACCCATTCCTCGCCACAAGACGCCACCTCCCGCACTTCTAGCAGAGACAGCATCTATGGCTCGTCAGGTCGCCAAAGAAGTGACACCGATACGCGAACACAAACGTGTGCGGAAGGAAGGTGGGGACAGATCACTTGAACCATTGTCTGCACCTCTTCGCCGGAGTCCCAGGGAGCATCATCCAAAGGGCACCGCTGGCAAATAGCCGGATGCTAAATACCCATCTTTTCGATGTGATACCATTGTTTTCGATGACGATCGTTGTTTTCATGTTGCATGTATCTATATCTACATATGCTAAAAATTATACAATTGTGGAAGATCTTGAACTTCAGTCGCGAAAAATCATCGCTTGAACATTGATACTTTGTGATATGTACCTTACTGTATTTAAACCGCCATGTTCAAACGCAGCTGTGGTCGAGTACGAGGCTCATGAAGTAAAGCGCCAGCTAATCAGAGGGTCCTCAAATTGAATTATGACATTCTGAAATGATCAGAGGAATAAGGTCTCAGGTTCGCTCAGTTTGCCATGGCGGGGGATCGGAGCGGTCTAAGCTAGTCGTCTAGGTCCTCTTGATGGCCCATTCTGTACGTGTTGAAAATATTATAGTCGGAAGATCACAAAACACAATCTTGGCCAATTCCTATAGATCGCATTACATGTGGTAATGACCTAGCCTCGAGCAACACCGCAAACAATGTCTTTACCTTCGAATTCCGGACTCTTATATCTGCTCATTACAAATTCTCCTGAATGGACTCAGCACCAATGTTGCATGAACATACACCCACTACGGCGTACCCAGCTGCGAGGCTCTTGACGTCTTATTCTACTGATGTCCCTTTGTGTCCTTGCTACCGGACATCACCACGAAGCATATTCAAGAGAACTGAGCTTGATAAGGTTAGGTCCTTGGTTATCTATCACTAGACCTTGCTCACTTTCTACGCCAGATTCGGACGTCGACTCCGACTATAAGTAGGCTTAAAGGAACAGGAAGAGACGAAATGGTAGTATTTCAGTTATTACCGTCCACGTCACACCATTTCATACGCGAACCACAGACTGTATATCCATGTCTTTCTAATGGTGATTGAGTGGAATGTAGATAAAATTTCAAACATGCTAGAACAAAGATAATGAGACAAGATACATGTTGCCAGAGTCGACATTTACAAAGAGATAGATTTCATATCGAGAGAAGTCTAGGAGTACTGAATCTTCCAGAAGAAGCTGTCCAGTAGGAATAGACGAACGACGAAACCTTGGTCACGAAGCGTGAAGTGTATGAACTACCGGCTCTACTCCTTCACGGGCAGACCATGATGAAGGAGTGACGATAAATATCGAGCTCTTAGATGTCCAGAAAGCCGATATATGCACTACTTTGGCACAAACTAGCCGTAGAAAAGATAGGCTGGAGTTTGCAATTTGACTTGAGCGCAAGAGAAAGAAATATCTGGAAAAAACTTGATGTTCGGAAGAGCACGTAAGTGATCTGTTCCACGTGCTCTCCTTCCTTTTCGATGTCGGGCCGTCGGTCCGGGATGAGGAGACATATGTATCTCCTTCCTCAAAAACTTTTCTTTCTCATTTCTTTTGAACGCGATTGCGATTTCGGTTTCCAAATTTTCGACATTTTACTGGTAGAACTCATCTTAATACAGTCCGTTCGCAGCCATGCAGTTGTTGGAATCGCAGTTCCCGGTTCAGCAAGCGATTAACTTTTCGCTGATCCGGTTTATGGGGAGATCGAAGAACAAGCTCAAGTGATACAGTCTTCCCGCCTCACCGCACTCGAAAATGAACACGACAACTGAGATGGGGATGAGCATGTCGGAGACCTCGTCCTTCGCATACTCGTCGAAAGGTACAAACCTTTGGGCACTGGGACCATTTAATCCGCAGAGTGTTCTATTGATCGACAACTCTCATCAGAAAGCTCACAAGGCTGCCTTATTCCAGGAATTTAAAGGTAGAGCAGGGTCTTCCGTTTCATTCATGGATGAATCGAATCCATTTATCGCTCGAGAAGAGTTTCCGATGTATATCCATAGCGTTGAGATGGAAAGACTCTTCGAGGACTCCATAGAGAGCATATTTTTCGTGTCGAAGGAGAGAATGCAGACGAAAGGCACCAAGAACATGGCGAGCGCGACTGGAGAGGGTGGTGTATCCTCTGTCGTCGATATACGGAAGGCGATGGCAATCTTCAAATATGGAGCTTGCCTGATGTTTTTAGAACCTGGCTGGAGTGCATTCTGTCGAAGTTTCGGAGAAACCAATCAACTTGAACTGCCTGCTGTTCAGCTGATGTAGGGCCCTTGCTCTCCTTTGACGAGTATTTCAAAGACCCTTTGGCTAGATCTGTATTTTCTGCTTTGTGGCGATTTGTCGGAATCCTTCTGCGTAGACGAGAAACCCTCACGAACAAACCTTCCAATCGACAGCGCATCCATTGAACGTTAGATGGAATCTGCGGAACCGGTTATTGTGTTCCATTCCTCTGTGCTCCGTCGATGCGACAGCTAAAGTTGTATTTATGCGTCCAGCCAAGCCGAGCAGTGAAAAGTATTAGATGTCGTTTGTCGTTACGGCAACAACATGATTGTGATATGTATTAATCCTATCATCGCTCTCAGCACTGCGATTTGAGTATACGACATATTCTGATGATGAAGAGTTTTGCAAAAACGATACAACTCATCACAGGGTCGTTCATCCACCTCCACGTTAACACCGACTGTCTATATGTGCTAGGATGGTAAATCGATCGTGGCTCTTATCTGCATTCGAAAATGGATTCCTACATCGTCTCGGTTCACCATAGACTCAGGAACGACCCAAAGACAAGGTCTGAAAAACAGTAGCTGTGCAAGGGATCACGCGTAAGAGCAATCCTGAACTCAACGTCCAAATCACTTTCAGGAGGGAATTCAAATCCTGTTTAAGTCGCGGTCAGCATGTATGATTCCTACGGGATTCTAACCTGTGGTCGGGAATTCATTAAAACGCAACGATAAAAGAAATCGTAATAGTCTCAAGGTCGATCCCAGGATCATGGGAAATCAGAAGCCTAATAGGAATTGATAAAAACCTCGCATGATACATGGGCCAAGTCCCGAAAAAAGAGCGAACTACTTGTCCAAAGTCGAAACCCGAAAAGACCGACGGACTCGCCAATAGTAGTTTCATCAACCACAATGTGGTGAAAACTTGCGACAAGTGCTGTAGCAGACGTTTGCATATCCCATCGTCGAAGCTTATTCGCTCTTGAAACGATGCGTAAATATATAAATTAACATTGGCCGCGCCATGATGATTTGAGTTTGAGGATTCAGCGAGGTGAGTAAGGACGGAACAGCGCCCGCTGTGTAGCAGCAGATATATGGGCGTATTCGCACATCTGCAGCTCAAGCTCGACTCTGCCTAAGGTCCATTTTTATGTAAAAGGTGTGAATATCACATCTGCTCAAAACTGGATAAACAGAGCTACCCAGAAAAGACGACAAATGTCATATGTACGTAAATCATGGCGCAACCGCCGAGTGTCAATTCTTAATTGAAAGACATAGAAGATCAATTTAAGGTGTGTGTTGATTTAGCCCGTGATGGATCGGGATATTCGTTGTTGGAAAAGACGATATGCAGTGAAGAGGGCACCAGTGGCCGTCGTGCAAGGTTATGTAGGAACCGATCAAGTTTGCTTTCGGAGAACAGATGGACTATTGTATACTGTACAGAGAAGTAGCGCAACAGCGGTCTAGACCTCGACAATGGTGGTACAAGGAAGAACGTATGTAACCAGAGTAGAACTTGGTGTTCAGTCGTAGTGAATGGATATCTTCATATGGTATATGGTAGAGACAAATCTCTACATTCCGTGTAGCAGCTAAAGATACATTGAGGGACGATCACCGAGGGAGCCGCGGCGCTACGTTTCGGCATCCTTGTAAGAACGTCGATTGACGAGAATCTACGATTGACGTGATTGAGGACACATGAAAAGCAATGTGAAACACCGGTATGGCCTAGTGGGGTTCCAATTTGCACAGGAAAAGAGCAGAGTTTGAGACTTACCCGATACAAGCAGTGTTTAGGAGGCTCGGACTTTTGACTGGAGTCAATACGTGGATGTAACGTAACAGAGAGCAAGTCATGTATAACGTTGAGGTGCATGTGTTGCATGTAGAGGTGATGTGCTGATCGACTCGAAGACTTGCATGTGCAGATTGTTTTGATGGCGACCGGTATCTTCCTTGATTGAGACGGGCGTCTATGGCAGGTTGCGAGAGCATACTAAAAATGATGGCACTACTGCCTTGCACATCATGCGCACACCTGAAATTGGGCCGCGTTTGTGGCCAACATGACACGGTCGACGGTGGCGTATGACATTGGTAAGACGCCTCGAACTGTGGAGTTGGGCCTAGGCGTGGCGCATAGTTCTCAACATAAGTAAAGTTCTGCCAATTCTAGTACAAGGTTGGCGGCCGTGGATGGCGTTAACGTTAGGCCAGATGACATGGCAGATTGCGGGGCGAGTGCGTTGCTCTATAAGGGATTGAATTGAACATAAGCTCATAACAAAAGTCGAAAAAATTTGTAGCTATGAAAGCAAACCAGGCCGGGTCGGGGCGGGTTATGATCGTGTGGACTTTGTTGGCCAATTATCCAAATCGGGCATAATTGTGATTCATCAAGTCGTGGTTCTTTCAAGTCTGCCTTTCGACGTCGGCTGTTACTTGCCTCTTCAATTCAATCTTTCTCCTCCTTTCCTCTCTTCCCTTTCTCCTCGCGCCTCGCAAGCCATTGTCCCGCTGGACGTTCCTGAGGACATCTCGACGACGATCATCAGTAAATATACGGGGCAACGATGGGAGGCTGTCTATCGACGCCCGACCGTGCTGGGAAGGAGCGTTCAGATGCCATCGACAAACAGCTAGAGGACGACAATAAGAAATTCAAAAAGGAGTGCAAGATTCTTCTTCTCGGTGCGTGCTTTTATGCCCAGTGGCGTCGTGGGGACGCTTTTGGCCACACCACATGTCATTCACTGAATGAGCTGAATTATCTGTCCGTTCAGGCTCCGGGGAGTCGGGAAAATCAACGATCGTGAAACAAATGAAGATTATCCATCAAGGCGGATACAGGACATCCGAACTTATGGAGGTTCGACCTACTATATACAAGAACGTTCTCGACTCAGCCCAGGCGGTTGTCACCTACATGCGCAAACTCGGGCTCGACTGCGCCGAGCTACCGAATCGCATACTTGCCGACCGTATCCTCGCCTATAGGTTCGATCCACAAGACGAATTCGACCCAGCCGTTGCGAACGCGATACATCAGGTCTGGAAGGACCCGGTGATTCCAAAAGTCATGGACGAACACTCTAGCGATTTCTACCTCATGGATTCGGCGTCGTAGTACGTGTTTCTTATCATTCATCCCCTATCATCCTATCGAATAACATATTGACAGCTTCTTCGGCGAAGTCTTACGGATAGGCACCCCAGGGTATTGCCCGAATGAGACGGACGTCCTCCGTGCCCGTCAGAAGAGCTTGGGTATCGTTGAGACGCGGTTTACTGTCGGCCAACTTTCGTAAGTCTATTCTTCTTCCCTTTCCTTGTCCGCTCAAACCATCTCAGGATACACATGTTCGACGTCGGCGGCCAACGTTCCGAACGCAAGAAGTGGATACACTGCTTCGAGAGCGTGACCAGCATCATCTTCTGCACTGCGCTGTCCGAGTATGACCAGGTTCTCCTCGAGGAGAAGACACAGGTTTTTGTTATCATCCCCTTTCGTTCGCCTTTTCAAGCTCACGTTTATACGCACTTAGAACCGGATGCATGAATCCCTTGTCCTTTTTGAATCCGTCATTAACTCCCGATGGTTCCTCCGCACGTCCATCATCCTCTTCCTCAACAAAATCGACGTCTTCAAAAGCAAACTCCCAAAGATACCCCTGGAACGATATTTTCCAGAATATACCGGCGGCGCCGACATTAACAAGGCGGCCAAATACGTTTTATGGAGATTCATGAACGTGAACCGCGCGCGGTTGAGCGTGTATCCACAGTCCGTTGGCTCTTCTGTCTTGACATTTTTTTCTCATCTGATTTTTTGTGACTTGTAGTTTGACGCAGGCGACGGACACACAGAATATTCGACTCGTGTTTGCAGCTGTCAAGGAGACAATCCTCCAGAACGCACTCAAAGATTCTGGTATCTTGTAGCATTTGGCCTATGTCTCGACTCGTTCTATCTTCACCTGCAAGCTGCGTGGAATGGTGAGGATCCTGTCTTTTCTCTTTTCTTTTCGGTTTCTTTCGACCTTTCTTGGTTTATTATGATTATTGTTATTGCGACGGCTTTGCTCCATTCTTCCTTTTTTTGATCATCGCTCCTTCGTCATATCTACATTTGCACATACACATACACATACACATACCCGCACTCGCATTCGCATTATCGCACCACTGTCCATCACCTATCCACAATCATTACAATCACCCCAATATCACTCATTTAGGCCCCAATCTGTCGATTTTTACGGTTACTTCTCTCTTGCTTACCTACGTCTCCTTACACGAACCGCAATTTGCGATCCGCACACGTCGTTCATCATTTGTTTTTTCTGTCTCCTGAGTTACGGTTGCTCGGTCTCATGATTGTCGATTCGTGGTTTCGCGTTTTTCTATCCAAGTCGACCAATGACGAGATGAAGATGACAAATGTCGTGGCAGTTTGTCGCCGTACATCTCGTGGCGCTGTATACTGCGCTTGGTGTCTGGTGATTCCATGACCCGTGATACGAGGCGCATACTGTCAGATCGGCCTCTGCCTGTGTGTGGGGAATCGTTGCCTGTGGCTATGCCGCCAGGTAGTACCTGACCTTTTAGTCTCTGCCCTTTCCTCTTCCTCATATCCTTCGTGTTTCCACTGTGGCAGTGCGATGATCTGTTATTTTGACTGCGGTTTTGATTTCTTGTTCACTCCCTCTTTTCGCTTATATTTACACTAACTCATCTTAACATATGCTGACTCATTCTTTCCTGCTCTAGACCATTCAAGCTCCTTCCTCGTCTCATTCATCTGTCCTGTTTCTTCGTCTTTTCTCGCTCGCATCGTACATCACGCCGACCTCCCTACATCATCCTCATCAAGCACAATTTATCATCATTTCTCTACCAACGACACAATCACGATTGATCTACGTCTGCCTATCTTTTTCACCTATCCCGTCGTTGTCCATCCTCAACTACGATCTTTTTGATCATTTTCTTTGCTTTTTCATCTTGCGTGTTTGTGATTCTTGGGGCATCGCTAGCCACTTTCTGTCATGCCTATATGGCCTGCAGACATTCTGATCAGCTCCCGCCCATCATTTGTCCAGGCTACTAGTATTTCGGGTACCCTCAAGGTTTGTGCACAACGAGTGTCACGTCATCGTGTCGATTCCTGGGCTTCTTCCATTCCCTTGTGTCAGGATGTCCGGGTTCATTGACGTTCTGATCACACCGTTCGAAGTATCTCCTAAGGTATCGTAGATTCCTCCGTACCCTGATTGTTGTCTATCCCACAAACTTGTTGCTATGCTACCGACGTATATCCATGCTATACCGCACGAACTCTTTCACGATTTCTGACAGTTACCGACGTATACCTTTCTTTATCTACTTGGCGATACAAATCTGTACCATATATATATATATGTATGTTCTTGTCCGGGTCCTTGGTTTAACTTCCTTTCCCTCGTACCAATGTTGAAGGTCGCTGCTGCCACTGTGACGAACGAATTCACCAAATAATGCTATCTATACCGCCTTTTGGCCTTGTTCTTCGCACTAATAATTGCAGGAAAGGGAATCTTGCGAATAGTTTTCACAAACCCCGGAAAACCCCGGACGTGAGTCAATCGACGTCTTTCATATACTCATAGACCTACGCCTGGTCACGGTATGCTAGTATTTATTACACAAATATACCACTATCCTTCACGACGCACGATGAGACACTGACCCCCCTTCATGACTTGCCTTTGAATATTCCGCGACGTGACCACGCAAATACATACGCCACTGTTACATCTGCGAGGACACATTTATAGCACAACATTGCAATACTCGCACAGGGATACACAGACACTACTACATACAATTGGAGTAGAGTACGACATTACTTAGCCTCCGCCCCTTAGCCCAGTATTGTGGCTTGCCGGCGGTATAAACAGAGTTCATCATCCTTCACGATCCGTGTGGATACGACATATTGATCCCCTGATGGAAAACAGATGCTTAAACATAGAACTTCAATATTGAATACAGGATAGCACACAATGGGAATGGAAATCACTACAAAGAGAATTCGATCTTACAAAAACCTGGTGTTAATCATCGGAGGATGATGCGTCATTAGTTGAGCGGCTCTTCTTCTTCTTCGGAGCCTGCTCGGGCGATTCCATAACTCCAAAATGAACTCCGGATCGGGTTCTTTTCCCCGTGCTGCTTGCACGTCTAAGGGAAGTGACATTAGTCTTCCCATCATCAGCCTTTGCCTTCTTGGGGGTTTCGTAGAATTCATTGGAAGGTCCTGAACCCCTCCAGATACTCCACAAGTTCAGACACTCGTAGATCCTATCCAAGAGGGGCAGATTATGCTTCGCATACATATACGATTTGAGATGTTGTTCAGAGATGCCTTCACCGAATGGATCCAGCAAGACACCAATGTGACAAACTGCGAAGTAAGGTCGAACGGCGGTTTCGAGCACGGGGATCTGGTCAAAAGGAAACAGGTGTAGGACAACCGATTCAGAATGCAGCTCGGTCTGTGGCGAAGGATCAAGGGGATCAACCAGACGGGTAATCGGCAGTTGAGCCAGTTGAGCGCTAGCAACAAGTTGGTATCGATAGGTACCAACCTTTTAAGAAGTCTTCTCAACACACCAGAAGCTGAGATTGACTTCGGACTTACTGCAGGATAATTGATCGAAGGATGAATTCTTTTTGTTGGCCGGTAAAGTTCCATCATGGCCTTCACTTCCTCTGCTTCGGGCAAAAGGAAAAAGTTTCCATCGTCAAACACCTTGTGCATCACTGCATTGACTGAACAAAGGCGATCAGGAGACACAACGCGTGGTCAAAGGTGAACAACTTACGCCTAATAATATTATACCGAGAGTTGACGTTAAACGTCATATGATTCATGCCCCACGCAAATTCCACGGCAGAAAGCTAGAGACAAAGGTCAACCAGTATCAAAGTCGCAGGAGTGGCAGATAAATACAATTCTTGGATCAGTCGCTTTTGCAACGACGTGTGCATTTTCAACAGCAAAGAGAGGGTAATCACGCAACGACGGCTGATTCGAACGTCTTTCAGCAGATCATTTATGCGTTTCTCTAAACCCTTTAAACCCCCTCGAGTACCTCTTCTATCGGGTGTTTCACCATCACTGGCTTCACTGCTCAAGCCATGGCGATACGCAGCGTCATCTGCATCCTTGACTGTTGAAGGATACCCTTGTCCAGAAAAGAGACTACGTGAGAGAGGGGGGGAGTCACCGGAGTAGATCAGACTGGTTAACTGGTTTTTGTCAGTATTGGAGTCTTCTTGGGCCTTCTGACTACGAGTAGTAGAAATCTGAAGGTTTCCGCTCATTGTGGGACCTGGTGCAGAATTTCATATCTAGACGAGTGTATGTATATACACATAGGCAAATCCTCGGCTCTTTTTTGATTTGTGAGGAGACTACTTTTCGGAGCTCTGGTTGACGCTTATCATCAGGGGCAGGTCAGGTGAATTGTTTGTTTGGACCTTAAAAAATTGGGACAATGGCGGCCTATGGACTAGTGACCGCGATCGCACGCATTGCGAGTTGAGTGCAGTACAAAGACACGAGAACATGCCATTTTAGACAATTCCTAACAGGGAGGTCTGAATGGAGCAAGTTATCTCGCCACAATTGAAGCCATGAGACCCGGAAGGTGCCTGCCCCATGCTGATATCGTGAGCACGCGGCAGTAAACATGGCAAAAAGAGCTTGTAAATATTGATGTGAAGGTAAAACGAAAGTCAGGTTTGAGGCTTTCGAGTCATATCGCAATCGAAGAACAAATGATCATTGATTACATAATGATCATTGATTCGTTTGAGGGTACTTTTCATTATTTGATGACTTTGATGTACAAAAGCCCGCAAACAACCGAGATGCCTCGTCGCAAGGTGCCTCGAGTTGACTCAGGTTATGATTGGGACTCGTCTGAGTATTACAGTGACTCGACAGCTCATGATTCAGATTTTACCAGAGCCCCTTCCAGCAGCGATGTGCTGGAACTTAAAGACTCGGATGTGGATGTCACGACGCCAATCGCTACCGGGCCCTGCGTTGTCTCTAACTCAACAGAAGATGTCAGAGCCATTCACCTTCTTCCGCAACTGACCAATCATCACACAGTATGTCAACTCCTTAGTATCATTTTATAACGCTGAACGCCTTGATCCTGTAGTTGTCGAGATTGGAATACGCACTCGGTCTGCCCTGGGGAAGCATTAATGTCAATTCTCGGCTGAACATCATAACATGTGAGTTGGTTGACTCATAGCGCAATACATGTTCTAACTAGTAATAGTGAGCAGTGAACTTTGTGATTCATTCACAAGTGGCTCATGGATTCTCCTCCCACAACTGCACATATTAGACCTTCTCAAAGACAATCCAGAGAAATCCGTTCTTGATCTGTTGAATGTAAGTCAAGCCATTTCTATTGATTTATATCAGGTTGGATACTTCAACCAGGAGCCTACCTATGATTATACTCTACTTTCTATCGCTAATCTATCACCACCAATACGCCGCTATGAAAACATTGCAGGAACCACAACAGTCAAAGTATATGATCATCCGATTTCAACCTTTCCGACCGTTACCTGTTCTATGCATCCAGTCTTTGTCATCTGGAACATTGCTCAGAACCTTCGCCCTCTGAGTACTATGATCCAGTATTACAGGACCCACGATACGTATCGTAATCCGTTGGCGGATCTAATGCAGCTCTGGTGTGCGTGGTCTCTGCCAATACCTCAAAAATCAGTCTTCTACACTCGTTCAGCATCGCGAAGTTCGCAGGATAGTCTGGATGTGTTGGTTTCGTATCGTGCAGATAGGGTACCGTTTGAGCATGCCCTGCATCATGCAATGAAGGGCGAGATGTGTCTTGATGAAGAAGCGATCCGTCTCTTCTTAGGTAAGAAACACCGAAGGCGAGTTAGAAAGCGAAGGGAGAAATTTATAGATGCGTGGGTGTCTATTGTTTCGGAAGAAGAATTCGACAGTCCTATTACAGAACCCAGACTATCGGCAGAGACTGACAGTTTGTAATCATTGCCGATTGTCCGGCGCGCATGTAAACTTCTTTCAATGTAATGATTAATTCATGGAGCGATGGTTTAATAGTCAATACGAAGGGTGGACAAAGCAATTGTACTAGTACCAGGAGCTCCATTTCCGACAGGAAGAAGTTAATTCAGATTTTATAGAATCCATCTAAGGTGTTGATGGTATTATTGTTCAGGGACCGGGTCCTAACTGGCAGCGAAACTAAAAAGCATTGAAGGGTACATGGAAAGATCAC
>QGOB01000006.1:0-105975 GCA_003313055.1 Termitomyces sp. MG145 | reverse complement strand
CTCCCTTTTTTTATTTTAATGAAATCCTTTTTATGATTCTAATCACAACTCCAACTTCAAAAATGACTATACCAGCCCCCGCCATCCCACCAGGAATGGAAGATCAGAAATGCATGGGCACTGGCGCTCATTGTTTACAACACAAAAAACCCGGTTGGACTCGGGATAAAAATGTCAGGGACTGCAGCAGAAGCTTGGTCAATGCTGAAGGAGATGTATGGGGTGATTTCCGACCTCGGGGCAAATTCAGCCAAGACTGCACTTCAAAACACAAAATATGCGGATGGAATGGACTTCCAGGACCACATCAAGTGGAATACTGCCATTGAAAAGGGAGCTGACATTAATACTACCAGCTTCATGGGATGACATTGTCACATCTCTGCAAGCAATCAAAAAACTAATTGCTGGGCTGTAACTTCACTGGGAATGAATGAAAGAGTGATCTCCAAATAGTGGCACCATATCAACAGCATTGCTCACTAAGATGCCACAGACTTAAAAGAAATCCATTTGCACAAATCCAAATTGTGGACAAGCTGGTCATGCTATAGGAAACTGTTATTGGAAAGGCAGAGGAAAAGAGAGCCAGTAGTATGGTCACACCTGTCACAGTAGCGCTAGTTTCATCATTATTGCCATCCATATGCTGTGTAGTCACCACTTCTTGCTATAGAATTGGGTCATATGCACATTGGACTGAGGATTTAGCTCACCACCCAGTAAACCCTGTTACATTTTTTTGTGTATCCAGCCACAGTGGCCTGGCTACTAGGGCTATAGTGGAGAACTGGCTGTACTCCATATCTGGGCTTTCCTTGACCTCTAGAACTTTTTCTGGACACTTTTGGAGGCTACTTAGCCTCCTTTCTGGGAATTCTGGAGTGTTGGAAGGATTGGAGGAGCTCTAGTGGATGCTGCAGGAGGTTGGATGGCACTGCCAGCTCATCAGAGGCAGTGGAACATATCTTGGGATTGGCTGCATGATTTGCTTCAGTTATTTTTGCACCTCATTTCCTTCATCCTAGGGATCATTTTGATACCTGGAAGATGTCCACCTGCCTACTCCTCCCCCCTCCTGTGCCCAATGTTGTCTGGGACAGTGATCATGCAATATTTCATGATTGGCTGAACCAATCTTCGCAATTCTAGCACTGTTGGAATTGCCTTGACTACCATGTTTTGGCAATATCCTGGTTTGTGCCAATTGGGCCAGCTGTTCACCTGCAATGTTGCCATCACTGCTCATTACTCCATCTTCCCTATTTCACCCACTCCTTCATGGGGAACCTGTGTCCCTGGATTCTTCTGGGAAAATTCTGTACTGTAATCTTCCCCTTTATCTACTTCTGTTACTTGCTTTCAGGCCTGTCCAGTATCTGGCCCAGTATCTTGGATTTTCTGGTGTGATGCCTCTGCCTGGCACCCTGCTATGTGCATCAGCATGGAGTGCAGAATTATTCCACTCTCTACTTTCTTCCAGTGGATCTGACCCTTATCCATCATCACCATGTCACCTTTTGACACCAAACAGTGGCTGTTCTTTGTGTTAAAAATGCTTCATACATTTTCAGAGTTCACCACCATGCCATCTCTAATGGTACAATTACAATCCAGTTTCACTTCTCTTGCTTTCATCTTGCTTCCATTCTGTCACTCCAGCTTGCTTCCATTTAAGCTTGCTGTCACTATTGACAACTTCAATTCCAGCTTGCTGTCACTTCTGACTGCTTCCATTTGATTTATCTGTCACTTTGATTACTTGATTCATTCACACACTTTTGAGTCCTCAATTTCTGACTTTGGACTTCAGCTTTAGTGACTATACAGTCCTATGTGCTTGCCTGTCTTCAACACTTTGTCCCATATGCACCTCACACAGGTTTTTTGTGTTTATCTGAGAAGGCCTTTGGAGTAATCTGAAGATGTTGGACCCCCCACTCATTGCACATGTGCCTCACACCTGCCTTCTGCAGTGAATCTTGGTCATGCCCTACATTAGTGGCTTAGGATAGAGGCCTTTGTGTAAATGTGGAATTGGACTCAGGTCTATTTTTCTGTTTGATTAAGGTTGACATAATTATAGCTATTCCACCATATCTGCTCATGTGCATGGATATTATGGCCATATCTACTCCTTTTCTTTGCTCATCATCCTGTTATCTGGCATGGCTGTCTGACTCTCCAACATGCAAAGCATTCAGCTTTATTCACCCTCAAATCATCTCTTTCATCACCATCCTACCTCAATCTGGCACCTTGTCTTTTTTTTTTTGAGAGGGGGAGGGATTAAGATGGAATCCAGGATATTATTTTGAAGGGGTGCATGGGAGGGGAGGCAGAATGACTATGGAGTGAATGATGTACTGACATAGTAAACAAGGAGGAATACAACAAGTGAGCCCTTATAGAATTTTTTTTTCTCTTTCTGCTGAGATTGTTCAACCCATTGACACAATTTGAAGGAGGGTTTGTAATGGATGGATGCCATAGAGCATATCACACCTGTCACAGTAGCTAGTTTCATCCTTATTGCTGTCCATATGCTGTGCAGTTGCCACTTCTTGCTATAAAATTGGGTCATATGCACTTTGGACTGAGGATTTAGTTCACCACCCAGTAACCCCATTACACTCAGACTCTGGCTGTAAACTTGACAGCCACTGCACTGACACTCCAGACTATGTATGCTCTGATGGCAAATATCACCTTTGCCCTGGCTGCCATATACAATGAAAAAATGGAACCTTTGGAATCATACCTCTTCTATATAGAAGTATTCACATATGTTTGCCATCTCTGCAACAGATGGAAACCTGCTTACATACATGTATTCAAGGGTGACAAACTACTTTTTGTCAGACAGTCAGATTTCAAAGAATACCAAGCCTATCTAACCATGCAGAAAGGAATGGTGGCCAATCATGGATTAGGAATCATGCAGAAAACTGTGACTATGGAAGGACAAACTTTGACCCTGGTCTTCTTCACACCTCTGAATTTGCAATGAACTTAATTTTGGTGGGAAAGTTTGATAACATAGGTTTCACAGTTAATTTTGGTGTAGGAAAGGCAACTTTTATCAACCCATCAGGGCAAGTATTCATGATAAAAGAGAAACAGAATCAGATGTACCTTTTACATCTCTTGCCAGCTCTGAATTAATCAGAGTTGCAGTTCCAAGCATTACCTAGAATTAACAAGAATGTCCAAGCTGAGCCTAAAGTCCTTGTTGCAAACTCCTTTGACAAACCAGGTCCTTTCAAAGTGTGGCATCAACAATTTAGGCATGCCACTTTGCAGTCCATCCACTGACTGGAGACTTAACAACTTGTTGATGGTCTGAAATTTCAGAGAAAGACCAATACACCAGGTCTTTGTGAAGACTGTATATATATGAAGCATATGATAGGATATTGAAGGATGTTTAGTTTACAGGTTTAGAAGTCTATGTAAACAGACCTATGAGGGCCATCAACAGTTGTTTCACTAGGTGGTCACAGGAGCAGATCTATATGGAGCACACAGGCAATGCCCCTAAGTCTAAAGGAAAGGAAAAGGTCCAAGAGCCTTCTTCCAATAGTCAAAATGATGAGCAATTAGCTTGTCTGCTACAGCATCTGCATGATACAGGAGTTCTAGAAGACATTGGCATTAACATCCTCCAGAAACTAGTAGTGCAGGTCACTTTCAATCAAGTTATTAACAAATTTGAAATAGTAAAGAGATAGCAAGATGAGGCCTGTAAGGACTTCTATTGAGGAGTAGGGAAGTGGACAGCCTCCCCAGGAGAAGATATACCTTGGAAGATCTATTGACAGAACCTTCCATCAACACCTATTGAGAGGGCACCTGTGTTGCTCTATGTAGAGTCCATCCTTTAAGGAGAGGACATTGTTATAGAAGACCAGTCTTGCCTGAAACAGGTTAAGGAAAAGAAGAAGGGCAAAAAACTGTCCTTTCCAAAGGTTATAGTGACTGGGTCAGCAAACTCAGTTCCAATTGTTCTCATAGGCCCAGTAAGGCCTATGCAGATTTTGTTGGGCAGTGTAGTAGTGCTGCCATTGTCTAGACCTAGTGTGGCAAAAAGTAGCAAACCAGCTGTTCTATAAGGGCAACCTCAGAGAGCTGTGGAAGTCACACAACTGGCAGAGGGATATCCAAAAATGTATTAGCAAGTGGCTACAGTATACAGGGCTAGCTACTTACCTAGAAGAGGGATATCCAAAGAGAATAAGTCTGGGGAATCCCTATGCCAGGCTATGGACACTTTTGAGGCCCCAGAAGCATGGGAATCAACTATACAGTACACAGA
Source organism: Termitomyces sp. MG145 (assembly GCA_003313055.1). NCBI lineage: Eukaryota > Fungi > Basidiomycota > Agaricomycetes > Agaricales > Lyophyllaceae > Termitomyces > Termitomyces sp. MG145. The sequence goes on along the minus strand of QGOB01000006.1, from coordinate 101,660 downwards.
AGTTACTGAAAAAAGATTGTGGGAATAAAAAGATAAAAACTCAGACATTGCTGGAGAATGGATTGGTAATGACCATCAAGTGACTCTGGCAATGTCAGGTGGTTAGGAAAGGATCAAATGACTAGAAGAGGGTCAAGTGATCAGAAACACGGACACAATATGTACAGATAATATTTAGAAAAGAAGAGAAGAGAAAAGGAAGGGGAAAAAGGAAAGGAAAAGGAGAGAATGGTCTCTAGAGGTTGTCCCCTTACATCACCCCCCCTCTAGAGTGCAGCATTCCAATGCACTGGATGGTGGCATGGCTAAACCAATTAAAAGAGTGCTGAAGAAAGTGCATATAGGCCACAAATGTTTTTAAGAGCATTCAGATGTTGCTCATAGAACTTCTTCACCCAGAGTGATGCATAGCCATAGCCCTTCTACTTCACCCAGTACTGGAGCTTGCAGCAGAAGATGTGACTGTCTAGGATTGCTTTTATCTTGTAGTGCTCCTCATTGTCTATAATTACTGGCGGTGGTGGGAGAGCTGTCTGATGCTCTCATATTTGGTCAGTGACAGTGGAGTAGAGCTTGACTATGTGGAAGACTGGATGGATGCTCTGCATTGAATAGGGCAGATGCAGGCAGTAAGCTAGAGGCTCTACTGCATGCTGTACTATATATGAGCTGAGAAACTTGTGGGAGAGCTTCTTAGATGGATGTGTAGTCTGGATGTCCTTTGCCTCAAGATAAACCTTGTCTTTAAGGTGATACTCTGGTGCTGCAGTCCAGCATTGGTTGTAATACCTGGCCATGTTGTTTTTGGCCTTGGCTAATGCTGCTCTGGCCTCCTCCTGCACCTCCTTCATGTGATTCACAAAATTTGTCACCGACTTATTCTGGGAAGGATGCTGGCATGGCTCAAAGTCCATGCAGGAGTTGCATCTAGTGTTTAGCATGAAGGAGGTGGCCTGCATCATAGAGTGTACATGATTGTTGTACTGGAACTTGGTATCTGGAAGGAGTTTGTCCTAGTCATCCTGCCACTCACTGCAGAAGATCCAGAGGTACTATTCCAACTCCTGGTTGATATGCTCAGTCTGGCTGTTGGACTGAGGATGATATGCTGTGGAAGCTTGAAGTTTGATTCTCAGTAGGCAGTATAGTTCCCTGGTGAACTCTACTACAAACTGAGGCCCCCAGTTAGATACAAAGGTATTTGAGAGACCATGAAGCTTTCAGATATTCTTCCGGTACAGATTAGCTGTGCTCAGAGCAGAGCAGAGACAAAGTGCACTCTCTTTCCTATGCTATCCATAGTGATACAACCAAGTCAGTGCTAACTGCCCAATAACAATAAAATCAAGATAACTAACAATGTCAACTGACCCAACCTTATCTGATCTAATCAGCAACCATCTAATCAGATTGCAAAATATCTAATCAGATGAATCATGTGACATGGACATGTGACTATTATTGAATGATTCTTACTAACAATGATTATTACCAACAATTGCCTTAGCAACTGTGCCAACCTTGGACAATCCAGCCTCCTCACAGCCCCCATTCAGCAGCCAACAATCAATTGTAACCATGCTATCAATGACCCACCAATCATAGTTTTTATTTTCCTTTTCTTTTTTGTATTACTTATAATTTTCTCATATTACTTACAATTTACCTATTCAATAGCAGCCTCTATCATGCACTATCACATGCAACTGCTATGCTTACTATCTCTTACTAGTTTCCCCTTTTGCTATCTTATGTACCTATAAATACTGCCTTGTCAGTAGCTAATCATCATCAAATTGTATCAGAGTCTAGTTTCTACTTCAGACTATGCTTCAGATTTCTTCTTGCTTTCACTTTGCTACCAGCTGATTTGGGTTTACTTAGTCCAGTTACCTTCTCTCTCTTGTTTCTAGGCTTAATAAGGTCATTAAGTCTAACTCTTGTTTGCCTTTGTTAAAGTGTCATATGAGCACCCTAGCTTTGTCTTTGTTAAGCACCATATGGGTGCCCTAGTCTTGCCTTCATTAATGCTAGCACCTGCAGCTAGCAACTTATATATCTCTACCAAACAACCTTCTGGGTCTTTAATTTCACAGATCTCATTCACTGCTATGAACTAGTAGTGACACTAATGGCTGCACTGTTGCTTCTTACCATACTCTTACCTCTTTACTGACTCTGACTACACACCTTAACAGGTTCCTAGGACATTGCTTGACTCCTCTCACATACACATAACACTACTACTTGCTAGCTACTTTATCTGGCTAGTCTTGTTGGTTGTTTCCTGCATGGCAGCTAGGCAGCAAGTTGATGCATCAATGACCATCAGAATGGGTGATGAAATCCACTGAGACCACACTCCACCTGTCATTGGGAATAGGAAAGGATGCAGCTCATTAATAGGCACTTGATAGAAGGGCTTGGTCTGAAGGCACATGTTGCAGGTGCTGGTGTAAGTTCCAATATATTGTGACATCTAGGGCCACCAGTAGTTCTATGATACTAGTTTCAGAATCTTCTAGCATTTAGGGTGCCCTGCAACCTTGGAATCATAGTGCTGCTCTACAATCCATTAATGCAACTTCAGGTTGTTTAGCACATAGATATGCTCTCAGAAGGTGAGAATCCCTTGATCTGACTGCCACTCTTAGCTATGAACAGAGCAGGTCCCTGTTGGTTGACCTGTCTTGAGTGCCACAGCTGCCTTGGCCACCACATCCTCTTGGAATCCATCCTGGTTGCCCTTCCATATGTTTGCCAGAATGGAAGCTTCCTTGCCATGGATCACTAAACCTTTGAGTGCTCAAACTGCAAAGAACTCTGGTTTGAGCAATACAATATTGTCATTGTCATCAGCTCCCAGTTCTGTGGTCTGCATGGTGCAACAGAGCATCTGGCTTGCCTATACTTTGGCCTGGCTTATGATGAAGCAAGAAGTCAAAGTTGGCCAGGTAGAGAGACTAGCGGGCCTGCCAGTGGTTGAGTTTCTTTGCAGTGTAGAAGTACTTGAGGTTCTTGTAGTTAGTCTAGACTTCAAACTGATGCCAGGCTCTTTCTAGGAAGTGACACCACTCCTCAAAGGCATGGATGATTGCTAGCATCTCTTTATCATGAATTTCTCAGTTGTGCTCTACTGCATTGAGACTTTTGGAATAGAAAGCCACCAGGTGCCACTTCCCATCTGCTGCAATAGAACTGCTCCAGTAGTGAAGTTGGAGCTGTCTGCCTTCACACAAAAAGGGAGGTTGTTGTCTGGTGAGATGAGAATGGGTTGCAAGTCACAGCCCACTTCAAGGTGTCAAATGCAGTCTGCTGGGCATCCATCCACTTGATAGGGCTGGTCTTTGGAAGTCAGGTCAAAGAGCAGGTGAGCATGATGCAAAAAATCCTGAATGAACTGCCAGTAGAAGTTAATGAACTCTAAGAAGAATTGCACCTCCTTTTTATTCTGAGGTACTGGTTCTGTGACTCCAGCTACCTTCACTGGGTCCATCTCCACTATTCCCTGCAAGATGATGAGTCCAAGATATTCCACTTGGATTTGTTCAAACTCACACTTCTTGGGCTTGAGATAGAGCTAGTGTTGGCAGAGACATTCTAGAATCAGACATACAACATGGCAATGCTCCTCTAAGGTTTTGGTGAAGATGAAAATGTTGTCCAGGTATATGCACACCACACCTTCTGCAATGAGGTCTTGGAAGATGTCATTCATCATAGTCTGAAAAGTAGCCAGGCTGTTGGTAAGGCCAAAGAACATGACTAGCAGTTCAAACAGTCCTTGGTTGGTTCAGAATGCAGCCTTCCACTCATCTCCTTCCTTGATGCACACATTGTTCTAGCCCCAGTAGATGTCCAGCTTGGTGAAGTATTATGCACTGCAGAGGTTGTTGACAAGCTTAGAGATGAGAGGAAGAGGATAGCAATTCTTCACCACTGTGAAAGCATTCAGGACATGATAGTCTTGCACCAAGTGGAGGGAGCCATTCTTCTTCTTGATGAAGAAGACTAGGGAAGCCATGGTGATGCAAATTCTGGTTATGTAATGTCCAACTATGTAGATGCACAGTAATTCATGTTGATTTGTAAGGGCTCTTAAAAATACACTTAAGTTACACTCAAGAAAAACCAATATTTAGGTAAAATGAATAATATGATTTATTAGTTTCCACAAGGACTTAAACTGCCTTAATGCAAAACAAAAGGGCTCAATTTCACAAAAACCCAAAGAAATTAGCTTTTGTAAGCCTAAGAGTTTGTTTCCTTGGACATTGAGCTCCACAACAAATTCCTTGTCTTTTCCCTCAAACTTGACCCCCTTTTATAGCCTTCTCTTCATGCACAGACCATTAGAAAAGTAGTGTGATTCAATGGTCAAGACTGCATGGTTATTTGCTGGACCATAGTTTAGCTGTTTGTTGGCTGCATGAGCACATGGTTCCATTCTACTTAAGTCTGTGTAGTTGATCCTTCTTTTAGCTTTTCCTCTCTCCTGTTCCTCTCTCTACAATGTTCCTGATGCCTTTTTGAGCTTTGTTGACATAGTCTGGCATCAAGTGGAGAGATATGTTGATGAGCACAGTGAGTTTTGGAATATTGTTGGGCGAGTAAGGTCTGACTGGCACCCATTTGATTAGATCTTGGCATTGATCCAGGTCTGCCAGCACTGCCACCTGTTGGATCTTTGGTCATCAGGTAATACAGTTGTGATTGTATTACCTTGGATTCTTAGTCCAATGTTTTGCCTATTTCACTGGCATCTTCATGTGCTTTCTTGTGGGTTCATTGGTGTTTTTGTGAGTCATTGTTTATGTGTCTACAGTTTTTGACACTTATGTTTACACTTTTCAGCAGTTTTTAAGCTTTTATTTTATTATTTATGACTTTTGTAGCCAGTATCTAGTGAGACTAGCATATCAATGGGGGATTTGGAAGGGCATATTTAACCAGATCCCAGATTCTCCTATAGGAAGGCATCCAATTTGTCCTGCTCCTTGGGTGCAAGCAGGTAGACCTTACAGTTGGAGGGTTTTGCCTCTGGAGTCAACTCAATAGCATGATTCCACTGCTTGCACTCTGGAAGGGAGTTAAAGGAGGTCTTGGAGAACATGTTCTCAAAGTCATGGAGGTAGTCTAGTACAGCATACAGCATCTTGGAAAGACTTGGGTTGCACATTCTTAGTGAAAGCTTCCACAAGTTACTGAGAGGTGGTCTGGCTGATGCAAATTGTGGTGGAGACTGGCAGTTGGTGTGGTAGGGCAGCCCAAATCCAATTGGGGAGGGGACCTACTTGACAGGCCCAAATGGCAGCTCATTCCTGGACTCATGCATGCTTCTCTGTCTGCACTCTATCAGCACAGGCTAAGCACTGATGCAAACACTGACTCATCTTGACTTCCCCAGTAGACCAGTCAATCTCAGGATTGTGCAGGCAGAGCCAGGTGTATTCAAGGATGACTTCCTGCTTCTCAAGACTGGTGATGGCAAACACTGCTCTCTCTGTATGGTTGTGGTAGTGGAGGATACACTCAGTTATGCATTGGATGAAGCCAGCTTCATTGAGAGTGCTGTCAATGTTGTAAACAGGAATAAGAGCATGAGAGTGGTTGAGTAGTTAGCCTATGCTGCTTAACAAAGGCAGTGTCCATGAAGAGGCCAGTAGCACCACTATTCAGAAGTGCATGTACTTGTTGCACTTGCTAAGTGTCAGTTGTCTCCAGCTCTATGTTGAGGAAGAGGAATGTAGTAGATGAAGTGGAGGCCAGCTTGTAGCAGTGGGAAAGGTGGTGCTCCAAAAGGAGAATGCATGAGTGGAGCAGCCATTCAGAAGGGAGAGGGAGAGGAGAAGGTAGTACATCTAATGAAGCTTCAACTGAATTGCACACTGAGGAATCAAGCACAGAAGTTGTATTATCTGATTCTACAAACAAGCATGCAAATTTGTTGAAGCTAAGCAGTGGAAGCATACAGTCTATCCACTGCAGTACTAAAAGCCCTCCAGTGCCTCCTCTACCTCCTTCTCTGGTGCCAGCTTGGATTGTTTGGGGGGAGGGAACTTCTGACACATCCTTGGCTGCAAGGAGCTCCATGATGAGAGCATTGTGCTCCTCTACAGACAAATAGCAGATGTTCAACCCTTGAGGGCAGCTGTAGGCCTAGTGGCCAGGCTGTCCACAGTGGTGGCAGACAGAAGGGGGAATGCTTCCTTTCTTTTGGCCAGCATCAATGTCCATAGGCACACCCATGGAGATTTTGGCTGTGGGTGCATGCTGGCAGGGCAGCCACAGAGACAAGGTTGAGAGGATGAAAGAACTCAAATTGACAGTCCATATAAGCATTCTGATTGATGAGGTGTGCCACTACAATCCAACTGTCAATCTTGTCATCTCAGAACTGACCTTCCACCATACTGTCAATCTGTTGGTGGATGGTGGAGTCCAATCCACAGCAGAAGCAGAGGACTAGCTTGTGAGGATCTAGGGAAACCTGAGTGTCAAATTAACAGCTTGAAACTGTTGATGTAAGTGTCCAAAGTCCATTCTTGCTGATAGTAGGAGGTTCCCTCAAGTGTGAGAGCCACATGCTATGCCTCATCCAGGTGTGTAAACTTAGAGAGGAACCAAGATTCAACTGCTGCCCAGTCAGGGAATATATGCATGTTGTCCTCCAAGATCTCTTGTGCTAAATCTGCTGCTCAACCTGCATTCATATATAACAGTGCCCACTTGATTGTCCAGGCAAAAACAGTGAAGGAAGAGGCATTCAGACTGATGTACAGCTTGCAGGCAGTCAAAAACTGGTGGCCCTAGGCTCAATTGCCATCAAATGAGGGAGAAGGGGCTGCCTTAATGACTGACAATGTCTTGTGTGCAATTGTTGGTGTAGCAAGGAGCAATAGGGTGATGGCCACTGCCAGAAGGGGCTCAGATGCAGAAGAGTCCAAAACCAACAAGGGGGAGGCATGAGGGAGAGAGGAGGGGTTCTGAGTGACCTCTAGAGATGTTGAGTGCATAGCTAAAAGGAGTTCTTGAAGCTGGGCCTGAATGACAGAGAGCTGCTGGCTAAAAGCAAGTTGGGTGGTATTGGAGGTGAAAAGGCCCTGTTTTACAGCATCTAACTGAGCATAGGTATTGTCCTGAGTAAGAGTTGATGTGTCCAGAGCAGGAGGAGGGCCTGAGGCAAGGGTGGTAGACATAGCAGAGCAGAGACCAAAGGGAGACAGATAGGAGATGTAGCAAGCAGTTGTGGGGCCCTGAAAGTGAAACAGAAGCAGAGGGGGAAGCACAACTGACTGGGTAAGTCCAGATCAGTCAAGGAGAGACTTATTCTGCTGTAAGGGTGACCTCAGAGAGCTGTGGAAGTCACACAACTGGCAGAGGGATATCCAAAGATGTATTAGCAAGTGGCTACAGTGTATAGGGCTAGCTACTCATTTGGCAGAGGAATATCCAAAGAGAATAAGTCTGGGGAATCCCTATGCCAGGCTGTGGATGCTTCTGGGGCTCCAGAAGCATGAGAATCAACTATACAGTACACAGAAGCCACTGAAAAAAGATTGTGGGAATAAAAAGATAAAAACTCGGACATTGCCAGAGAATGGATTGGTAATGACCATCAGGTGACTCTGGCAATGTCAGGTGGTTAGGAAAGGATCAGATGAGAGGAGATCAGATGACTTTGGGAACAATATCAAGTGATCAGAAATGCAGACATAATATGTACAGATAATATCTAGAAGGGAAGAGAAGGGAAAAGGAAGGGGAAAAAGGAAAAGAAAAGGAGAGAATGATCTCTGGGGGTTATCCCCTTACATGTCCCCACTGTACCAGTGCACTTTCCAAGGAATGTGCCCAGAGGTGCTATTGAGGTTGAACAACCTCACACATATACCTTCCCAAAGAAGTACTCTGAACATCCTGTAACAATGATGCATCAGGAGGCAAGCAATAACAAGTTTTTTGTCCAGCAGCCAGTGGAGGAGGAAAGTGAAGACAATGGGTCTGATGAGGTAGACCCATCCAGAACATATCAGGAAATTGAGCCTGATGATGATGCTCAAATGCATCAATTAAAAAAGTCTCACAACACTAAGGTCAAGCAACACTTAGTGCATGATGCATACAAGTCTGCATGGGACTTCCAACATTTGAATGATACTGTTCTCAGATATCTGCCAGATGGCTTGGATACCATTCACATCCAAGAGTGCTGAGAGCGCCAGAACAATTTTAGGGGCATGCTGCACCCTAACTATTATTGGTCACCAACAACCAATGTGGTATATATTGGCAAGGAAGCAAAAATTGCTTGCTCCCATGAGATGGCTAGGATGGTCTACAATCTCATGCCTACTCTAAGCTGTACTCCTGGGCACCTCATGGTATGCCCATGAACCCAGAGCAACTGAGATTACTTGTTTGTGTAATCTTGGAGGGCAGATACTCCATACAGATGCAAGAGTGCATTCATGCAGCTCTCTTGTTATGGGAGTTCCATAGGATTTCTTTTTTTTCTCACACAATGCATAGGGATTGAACAATGCATTGTGTCCTTGAAGTCAATGTAGAGGCCACAGTAAACTGTCTCCTAAAGGATGATAGGAACTGGCTGCTTGTCCCTCTCCCCTTACATGCATCCACCATGTTAGGACACACAGACAATAATACACATGGTGTGGGACTTAACCAAGTCTCCACCAAACATCACTTCAAGATTGACTACTAGGTGCAGTATTTACTGCACCATGGTCATCTGAGTTCCCAGAACTTTGTGTTTGGGATTGCCATTGATAGCTCTGGACAGGTACATTGAGAATCTGTCTTTGAGTACATCATAGTGTGCACATTAGCACCTACAGGCACTAATGCTAGAGCTTCTTATATGAGAGCATTTGCTCTCATTGCCACTCATCCACAGCTCTATGCAGAGGCTGTGGAAGACTACAACTATGAGAGTTCAATCGCCTTCCAGGCCATCAATAACTACACATTTCCATTGCACAGGCTCCATGTAGAGCCTGTGGCTTACCACTTGCACCTCCTGGTTGGTCTATGCCAACTCCATCCAGTGTTCAATGTAGTGAAGCTCTTTCTAGCATCTGACAACCTCCATTCCAGGCTGCTGTCCCAGACCACTGCCTCTGCTAGTCTTGGTCAACAATGAGAAGCAGTATGAGGTAGAGGAGATACTGAAGTTACCTGTTCAGGCAAAAATTGCAGTTCAAGGTAAAATGGAAAGACTATGGTCTAGAGGATGTGTCTTGGGAACTACAAGAGAACATTCATGCACTGAGACTGGTCTGAGACTTCTACCAGCAACATTCCAATGCACCAAAGGCTATCTGAGGAGTCTACCCTATCTTACCAGTTGATGCAGCCATCCAGAATTTTTTCTATCCAGTGCATGGAGATGCTACATCTTAGAGGGGGGGTGATGTCAGGGGACTCCCCATTTGCTTCCATTTGCATTTGCCTCCATTTTCTTCCAGGATTTTGATTGTTCCACTGATGTCATCATCTCCAATTTGCTTCTGGGTCCCTGATCCACTCTGTGATGTCATCTGACATCATTTATATCATTTGCTTCTAGGTTCTGATGCCAAGTCCTGACAACTTCCAGAGTTTTGAATCATTTGCAGTGTTTTCCTCTTTTGGTTGTTTAGTGGCTTATGTGTACTGTATAGTTGCTTCTCATGCTTCTGAATCCTCAGAAGTGTCCACTCTGGCATAGAGATTCCTCAGACTTGTTCTCTTTGGATCTCCCTCTGCCAGGTGTGTAGTTATGCTTGTAAACACTGTACAGTACTGAATATATCTTTGGATCTCCCTCTGCTAGCTGTGTGATTGAGCCATAGCCTCCAGAGGTTGCCCTTACAGTTGCTGGGCTTGGGTTAGCAGTTGCAGTGTAAGGGGCTGGCAGTCCTTTAGGGGTTTGGCCATGGGGGTGGGGTCTGGGTGGAGCAGTCCATCATCTAGTCAGATCCTTGGTGCCACAAGCTGGTGTATGGGAAGGGTGGCCAGCAGCTGCTGTCTAGCCAATGCCATGTCTGGAGATAGAGGCTCCTGGTGTTTCCCCAGTTTGTCTAGGATGGCAAGTGATCTATGTCCAGTCCTTTCCTTGAAAATGATGTCTTGTGATGTCACAATAGTCTGGGATCTAGCATTGTACAAACAATATCTACTGTTTGCATAGCCTACCAGACATGTTTTTACTGAGCATGAGTCTAGTTTCTATCTCATTAACTTGGTTGATACCTTTGCCCATGCCAAGCACCCTCAAGGCCTCAAGTGGTCAACCCTCTGTCTCTGGCCCATCCATGCCTCTTTGAGGATAATGTCTGGGTGGCAGGAAGATGGAAGTAAGTTTCTCATGTAGATTTGCATTGCAGCTGCCTCAGCTCACATGTCTTTAGGCAGTCCACTCTCCATAAGCATACAGCATACTTCATTGAGGATGGTGTGGTTTGCCCTTTCCACTACACTGTTCTGAGCATGTGCATAAGAAGTTGTGACTCCCAGGATTATTCTGTGTGTGCTGAGGTATGATGCTTCATTTATCCATTCTCATCCCACATCAACTTGGATCTTGCAGAGTTTATTCCAAGTCTGCTATTCTGACTCAGTATGGTATGAGATAAAAGCTGCCAGGGTTGTTGTGTCTTTCCATGCTAAGAAGAAGTCCAACATGTTTGATGTGCTTCCATCAACCACTAGCATCATATATGTTGCTCCACCCAGTGACATCATACTTGCAGGCCTCCATAGATTGATGTGGACATGCTTATTTGGTAGTCACTCTGATTCAACTTCAGCATCATAGAGTCTCAATGCATGCTTCCCATACATGCAATCTTTGCATAGACCCAGTGCACTAAGTTCAACTCTGATTACCAGTCCATTGACTAAGTTGTTAGCCAAAACCTCTTTAATGGTTTTTATGCTGGCATGACCAAAACACCTATGCCAGACTTCAAGGGTAGTTGGCTTCAGCTAGGATTTAGCAACAAGAGCACTGATCAACCACTCTCTCACTGTTCCCACAGGATTTCCTTTCCTTGTGGGTCATGGAATTGGACTTGGCTGCCTCCAAATAACATGTTGAAGCCAGCTTTGTCAAAGCAGTTTATTGAGATTAGATTAGAAGCAAGTTTGGGTGCATGGAGGGCATTTCTAAAAATCAGTTCAGACACTCCTTGGGCTATGGTGCAAGTCTTTTTGACTGTCCCTTAGCCTACTACATGAAAGAGAGCTCCTTTGCATGCCACATGGCCTTCCATGGGGTTATCCAGCCCATCATAATCTGAAAACTTCTTCCCAATTCATGAAAAAATGATTGATTGCTCCTGAGTTGGCATAGGTGAGTATCTCTGGTATGATCATGGCATTTGCTCTAAACACTTGGTGTCAATTCTGAGTTGCATCGCCAAAGGAAGATCCTGTAGATATCAAAGAGTATAGAGAGGTGGCTCCAAGGTTTGAACCAGCCTAGAGCTTGCTATTTCAAGCAATGCAACCAGAAAGATCTGGAGATAGTGAAAAACCAGCCCACATGAACTTTAAGGCATGTAATTGAAAAGCTGGAGTGATCCCGCATAAAGAATCCTTCTTAAAAGAGGAAATGTTTCTTCAAACTGAACTCAATTTAGTGCCTCTGTCTGAAGAGGGCAGGAATATCCAACATGTGAAGAAGGGCAAGCAGTCTGAAGTAGAATTGGTTTATTGAAGGAAAGTTGTCAGATAACAATGGAAAAGATAGAGCATCATCTACACTGAGAGAACAAATGAAAATAGTGTTGGAGAAGTATCCTTAAACACTCAAAAAGTCAATGCAAGCACATCTTCAGCTATATGTGCTCAAGATTCAAATGATGATGCAGTGCTGTGACTCTATGACTCCATCTGAAGGCAATGTATTCAAGTATTTGAGTTGGAAGTACAACAGTACATAAAGTGTAAGGCTCAGCATAACCTAACAGCTTCTACTGCAACTCCTACCAGATTGGTAGACTATGAGACTAATCTGGCATGACCATGCCTCAGCAATATTGAAAATAACAAAGAATCTCCTTGATGATACAATGTGTGTCTCTAATAAAAGACACATAATTTAGAAGCCATGGCATTCATTCAGTTACTCAAAGAGACAGTAAAAGGAAATCAGGTTATATTATATTATATTATATTATATATGTTGATTATAGTTACTCAATTTGTATCTAAATTGTGTCTATATACCTGTTGATTATAGCTACTAGTATTGAGTTAGTAAGTGGTTCTGTGTCTCTAAGTAAGAAACACCACATACCTCAGTCATTATCTAAAACAACTGAGGTATGCATGATCTCTGAATCCAAATCCTCTTCCACCTACTGTATAGTATCCAATCACTTCCCTCCACTTCATACTGCTCATGTGCTGTCTGAGCCATGGTGGGATGCATGTACTGGAATCTCTTTCTAACAATATAATTACAATTTACAGACAGTAGTATCTAAGAGTAAAAAGAATAGAAGTAGAAGAGCAAAATAAAAGAAATAAGGGGAAGCAGTTGTAATATGGGGATCAAAGGGGCACAATGAACCAAAATAAACAACTGGCAAGATGGAATGATAAAGGAGGAGACAGGAATAAGAAAAAGAGAATGAGGAAGAAAAAGGAACATGCACTGAGTGCAGGCAACATAGCAACTCCAAATCATCTGTTAAAGAAAGTATAATGGGGTGAATCAGAATGGTTGTAGCATTAGGTAAAATATGGCAAAGGGATGAAAATAAAAAGAACAGAAGCAGAGCAAATCAAGAGAACCAAAGAATGAATTTGAGAATAAAAGGTCAAAAGAAAAAGAGAGGGAAACATTAGAAGATGGAATAAATGCAATAGAAAAACATACATACCATGCAAAGAGCAGCATAATGTAGCCAGCAGTTGGGATGGTTGGAACACAAAGGAGGGAGGTTGAAGAAGTTTGGAGATGTGGCAGGACAAACCAGAGGAAGGGAAGTTGCTGTAGAGCCAAATAAAGTAACAATTGATCAAAGTGGTACTATGAGAATTGGAGAACAGTGCCTGAATAGCAAAGTCAAATATGGAGGCATGTGGAACACCAAAGAATTTGGGGAGGGACAAAGGAGAGAGGAAAAACTAAGTGTGGATGGGAAAGTAGAGGTTTAAGAGAAGGAAGAAGCAGAGTTCATAACCAAGTTGAAGTAAGGATTTGTAAGGACAACCTCAGAGAGCTGTGGAACTCACACAACTGGCAGAGGAATATCCAAAGAAAATAAGTCTAAAGAGCCCCTATGCCAGGATGTGGACACTTCTGGGGCCCCAAAAGCATGAGAACCAACTATATAGTACACATAAGCCATTGGAAAAAGTGTGGGAAAGGTAAAAGACCAAAAAAGGCAAAAACTTGGGCATTGCCAGAGAGCAGATTGGTAAGGATGATCAGGTGACTATGTGAAGGTTGTCAGGTGATCAGAAATGTGGACACAATATGTACAGATAATGTATAAGAGAGAAGAGATAGAAGGACAAGGAAAAAAGAAAGAAAGGTGCATGTATAGAATAAGGAATGAATAGATGGGCTAAGGAAGGGTTGTCCCTTTACAGGATTAAGTGATTGAATAAAAATGATGGGATTATCCAGAACATGATCTGGGTGATGTTCAACCAAGAAATGAAAGCCAAACCTAACCTAAAGCATTCATAATACATGCTTGTGCAGGTGGTCTGTGCATAAGAAGAGGAATATAGAAGGAAGAAGAATAGAAGGAGGGAAGGCAGGTTGGATAGAGTGTGGCTCTGGCTCCTCAAGGTGTGAAAACCTAAGGCTAATCTTATTAGACCTCTATAAAGAATCTTTAGACTACTAATCAAACCATTTAAACATCATAATCAACAACATTGTATTACATGTGCTAGTTAGTTCATTCTGTTGGAAGCCCCAAATCTTGTGTCTTGGTTGTCTTATACAACACTGAACAAACACTTCATCTGGAGTCCACTGCAAAAGGTTTCAGCACATTGAACAACACTTAATCACTGTGTATGTTGGCCCTCATCTGTAAGGAGACCTCCAACTTGTCGATGGTAACACTGCCACAATCATGTCCAACTTTATCCGGGCTTAGCCTCTGGACCCCGGCATCTCTCTAAGCCAGTCTTCCAGGGCTGCTCCGCTTTTCCTACACCATTCTCATCTTGGCACCTCACCTTATAGGTCAGCTGGTCGCCCTTGGACCCATGCTATTAGTCAGTCTCCAGATGCTCTTCCCGGCAGGCATTATGCCATTGGCTGGCTTACTCATGCTGATATGTGCTTACTTCATGTAGCTTATTACAGACCGGGCCTATTAGTCAAGGTATCGTAGTAATAGGTATTACTGATGTAGTATATAGGTAAGAGTGAGATACGAAGTATCCCCACTCCTAGCAATAGCAGTTCTTTTGGGCTTATACACTAAGAACGACTGTGAGCTCTATAGTGCGATCTTTCCTTGCTTGTCTCTCTTTGCGTCCTTCTGCTTGTCACCGCCAGTTGGCCATTATGGCTCGTTCATCTCGACCTCTGAGTTTGGCCTTGCCTTGTGAGGAGTATCTCACATTGTAAGCATCCTCTCACAGGTTGCTAGGAGTCCTATGCAGCATCCTTCTCTAGCCCGCTGCACCCACCCTACTCCTACATGCCTTAATTGGCATTGGTCCAACTCTACCCTTCAGCATTGGCACCCTACATGTTTCCTACCCCGTTGCATAACTCGCCTGCTCACCTTCTGTCTTGCCACCTGCTGCTTTACGCGCTTGCCGCTTGCTGATGCCTGCTGCCTATCATGCTCAGGGACAAGGCCTTTTCCTAGTGGGAGATGACAACTCCTACCCTGGTCTCATTTTCCTAGATGCATCCACCTCAATAAGGGGACACCTCTTAGCTTAGCTTGCCTGCTTGCTTTCTGCTTAGCTGCTTGCTGCTTTATGCGCTTGCCACCCTCTAATGCTTGCCACCTGTTGGGCTCTGGGATTTACTCTGTCCTAGCTCGCTTTTGTGAAGTCAAAATTCCTCCCGCCATACCCTCTCAATGATGTTGACGAAACTCTACAACTATGACACGGTTTAAACCACCGTTTTCCCCCAGGCTTTCTTTATAGTCCAACTCTACTGCCATTCATTTGCGCTACCCTACTACCCAAATTTGCTGTCCATCGGGTCGATGGACCTTGAGGGGGGGTGATGTAAGGGGACCTCCGACTTGTCAATGGTAACACTGCCACAGTCATGTCCAACCCTATCTGGGCTTAGCCTCCGGACTCCAGCATCTCTCTAAGCCAGTCTCCTGGGGCTGCTCTGCTTTTCCTACACCATTCCCATCTTGGCACCTCACCTTATAGGTCAGCTGGTTGCCCTTAGACCCACGCTATTAGTCAGTCTCCAGATGCTCTTCCCGGTGGGCGTTATGCCATTGGCTGGCTTACTCATGCTGATATGCGCTTACTTCATGTAGCTTATTATAGACCGGGCCTATTAATCAAGGTATCGTAGTAATAGGTATTACCGATGTAGTATATAAGTAGGAGTGGGATACGAAGTATCTCCACTCCTAGCAATAGCAGTTCTTTTGGGCCTATACACTAAGAACGACTGTGAGCTCCATAGTGCAGTCTTTGCTTGCTTGTCTCTCTCTTTGTGTCCTTCTTCTTGTCACCGCCAGTTGGCCGTTATAGCTTGCTTGCCGCTGCGCTTGCTTGTCTTGACCCCTGAGTTTGGCCTTGCCTTGTGAGGAGTATCCTATATTGTGAGCATCCTCTCACATCATTTTTTGGGAACCACTTGCAAAAAGCAAGATTAGTTTTGCACTGCTGGGGTTGTGGCTATTGCAACCCAAGGTTACACAACCAAGGAAAATGATGGAAGCATCACCAAGTAAGTCTATTGCTAGATCTAAAAGGACATATTTGACAATCCTGAGTTAATCTTGCCTAAGAATAGACAGAAGGAAAAATACAGAGGATATGAATATAAATATGGAGGACAATCAAAATAGAGGACAAAGGCTACCATTGGCCACCAGTTGTGATGCAACCAGGTTAAGTCATACACAACCTGTGGAGATATGATTTGTGGCCAGATGGAAAACCTGTTTGTTATGGCAGGTGTTGAAGATAGAAAAAGAGAAAGGAGAGGTTTTTGAACTATGTTGATGCACAGACTGAGATGGAGTGGATGGGATTTGATAGCTTTGAGGATAGGGCAAGTTGGAAAGACTTTACTCAAGAAACCTTGAACTCCTATCCTGAGGCTGTTAATGACAGTGGTAGTGTAATGGTGCAGAACATGCCAGGAGCTGAACTACCTAGGTTAAATCCACAACCACCAGAAATTGTATCTACTGAGAGGTATATAGAAGAGTGTAGGGAGATAAAAGACAAGGCACATGAGAGAAATTTCCTATGGCCAGAAGAGCAGAAGTTAGTGCATCATCTTATGATGCTACATGACCAAGGCCTTTGCCTGGAATGATGATCAGAAGGGGAAGTTCAAGGAAGAATATTTTCCATTAGTTGTGATGCCTGTAGTTCCACACCAGCCATGGGTACTGAAGAACAGACTCATTGGTCCAGGATTATATGCTGACTTGTGCAAAGAAATAAAGAGGAAGATGGATTCTGAAGTGTATGAGAGGTCAAACTCATCTTACTACTCACAAGTGGTTTATAGTGCTGAAGAAGGATGGGAAGAGCCTGAAGGTGGTACACAGTATAGAACCACTAAACAAGGTGACACTCTTGCCTGCCTCTAGCAACTGAAGAGTTGGCTAATTATTTTGCAAGAAGGGTTTGTGGTGGAATATTTGACTTGTATGTGAAATAAGATGAGAGGACATTGTGGATCCAAGATCAAGGGACTATACCATGTTTCACACACAATTTGGAGTGCTGTAGCTGGTAATAATGCCTATGGAATGGACCAATTTAGGTCTCTATCTTCCATGATGATGTGACCTTACATTGTTAGAAGGAGATTCTAGAAGTGAGTAGGCCTTATATTGATGATGTTCCAATAAGAAAACTAGTCACACAACATGAGTTGGGAGGAGGAGGGTATGAGACTAGTCCAGAAAATCTTGGAATACATCACTTTGTAAGGGAGCACATGGAGAATGTCAACAGAATCTTGCAATGCATCAAGTATGCTGGGAGAACCTTTTCAGGAACTAAGTTAGTACTATGTGCAGCAGAGATTACTGTGGTGGGATACCTGTGTACTTATGAAGGGAGGTATCCAGACACTTAGAGGTATGCAGCAATCATGGCTTGGAGAGACTTCAAGAATGTGTCTGAGGGGATGCCAATTCCTAGGTATTTATGAAACATTCTGCATCTTCATCAAAGACTATGCTAAGATTGTTGCACCCATCAACAACCTGACTAAGGTGAAGATACCATTTGTGTGGGGAGAGAGAGAGGCAATGAAAGAGATGAAGAAGAGGTTTGGCAGAGAGCACAGCATTCAAGCCCATTGATTATGAGTCAGATGGAGCAGTAGTGTTGGCAGTAGGGGATTTGGCATCTTCCAGGAGGATGCTAAAGACTTAAAATGTCAGACTTGTGCAGAAGGGGGATCAAAGTGAGGAGCAGTCTTGGAACTTGTTTTGAGGAATATTTGGGAGGAAGAAATTGGGTGACAGGGGTTGGGAAATTTTGGTTGGTTTTGGCAGAGAATGAGGAGAGGAATTTTTGAGATAACAGAATCTTTGAGGATGTTGTTGCTGATATTATTAGTCTGTTCTTTCTTCTCCCCTTCAAGATTTTTGAGGAGAGGTTGAAGGTGGGAGTGGAGATTAGGAAGTATGGAGTGCTTGTAGTGAGGCTCTTCCTCAACAGTTTGGGTGGGTTATGACTGAAATTTTTTTTTGGCTGCTCATATAGCATTGTCTCCAAAAGTCATGCTTGTAGTTATCCAATTGATGTTGGGATTTGTATCATATAACCAAGGCAGACCAAGAATAATTGAAATTACATAGTAGAGCTAAGTAATCTGGTAGTCCACATAGAATTCAAGGCTATTTGGTATGAGGATGTTATCAACATAGTACTGTGTGATTATGCCAGAGAAGGTTAAGTTTCCATCAAAAAGCTGAAGCTTTGATTGGGCTGTCCCTTTCTTTGCTTAGAGGGCTTAACTCTATACCGGCAAAGATTCCAATGGTGCTACTGCCAATGAAAGTTGGCACAGTCTTCTGAGGGCTCTGAAGAAGAATGGAAACAGGGAAGAGCTTGTTGTAATTCAAATCCATGGTGAGATGTTGCCAGTCAATCTATAGTTTTGTGACCCAGAGCCATAGGGGGCCCAAAACAATGGAGGCCATTTCATACAGCTGAGTCACAAGCATCTGGAGTTCCTGCATAGTCCCATTCTTATAGTGAAGTAGGACATACATGGTAGTATGTATTTCTAGCAGAGAATGGTCTGCCATTAAAGAGTCAGAGCTGGATAGAGCTGGGAAGTTGGATTAATGGAGGGAATTATTCATGGGCCCAGGACTTGTCAACAAAGTTGTCCATAGAACTGCTGTCAACTAAAGTATCAACAGTGTCAAGGCAGAGGAAAGGAGAAAGAGTGGTTGGGAGGAAGGATTACAAGAATCAAGAGGAGAGATAAGTTGTAAGAGTGTCTAGGGCAAGTGTTCAAGTATATCTGCAAGAAACCAGGGCAGAAAGGACATCAAGGTCAATTCTGCAATTCAGTATGTCTGAATTTCCAGCTTGTTTTCTGCATAATGGAATTTGAACTTGTCACCATCACTTTTGTTCTGACTACATGTCACAAGACATTTTATTCTAGGCATTCCTAGACAAAGTGACCTGGTTTGCTACTCTGTTATGTCAATGCTGCTCTTTGGTCTTCTTGGAGATCAGTTGACCCTGCAGACATTTGTTCTCCAGTTTTGAATTCATAGTGTCCAAGGAGTTGTTGTCTTGTCCTGAGAGTTTTTCTTCTGTGCTAGAGTCCTGTGCAGTGGCCTGAAGAATGGGCCTGAGGTCAAGAGGTTGTGCCATATTCAAGGTTTGAGGGTTGGAAAGTGCTGGTGAAGTTAGTCATGGGGCAGAGAACATTACCAGCCCTAAAAAGTGAAATTGCCATATGATTCTAGAGGCTTAGAGGGTGTCGAGAAACCTCCAAACAAATAAAGTACTAGAGGAGTTCTTCCAGTAGCACTGAATAATCTACATGATAATGCACTTAAGTCTGTTGTATATGGTCTGCTTAGGAGCAAGCCAGAGGACCTTGTAAATGTGTTTCAGGAGGGCCTCATTAAGCTAGAACTGAAGGGCATGATATGAAGGGCACGTTAGTTACAACCTGTCCTGTATGTCTCTTTTTTCAACTGAACTATAAAGGTTGTGAAATGATGCTTTAGACTCATTTGGAGCAAAACTAGCTTCTGTTTAGCTTCTGCAACACCTGCTATGAAAAAGAGGCCTTCCATCTGGTGCACAAATTGGTATACTACTGCAGGTTGTGTATGATTGAACCTAGAAACATCACAACTAGTGGTCAGCAATAGTCTCTGCTCTCTGTTCTGATAGTCACCTATTATATTGATATTTTCTGTGTTTTCTCTTCTATGTGTCCTCACAACTCTATTTCTTTGCAATATTGACTATGAGTTGTCAAACACATTGTGCAAACAGCCTCTTTATTTTTTCTAGATTTAGAGATAGACCATCTTAAGTGATGCTGCCATCATTCTCTTTAGTTGTGTAATCTTGTATTGTAATGGCCATGACCCTGGTAGTAAAAAACTAATCTTGCTATTTGCAAGTGGTCCTTAAATATGGAGGCCAATGTACACCATTGTTCAATGTGACTAAAGATCCTTGGCTCTAGATGAAGTGCTCAGCATTGATTAAAACAGCAAAGACACAAAAGTTTGGGGCTCCAACACAATGAACTAATCACATAGTACAATGTTTTTTAATATAATTTTTAAGTTATTTGATTTATAGTCTAAAGACTCTTAACTGAGGTATCAATATGATTGACCTAAGGTCTTTAGGAACTGGAGCTGCACACTATTCAACCTGCTGTTTCCTCCCATTTTTCTCTCCTTTATACTCCCTTCTTCTATGCATAAACCACTTACTCATGCATTTATTTGTGCATGCTACAGGATCCCTTTTACCTTCATTCTTTCCTTAGACATTACCCAGATAATATTCCAGGTAATCTCATCAGTTCAATCTGATCAACCAATTCTTTTGACTTTCTCTTCTTAATACTCTCTTCTACCTTTATTCTTTTCATCTTTTGATTAATCCTCTTTTATGACTCTCTCATCTTTTCACAATTTTTAACTCTTTTCATTATTCCCATTCTTGCTGCCAACATATTCCTACACATGTTGTTTACATATTTGGCTCTGAATTCTATCAATTACAATGTCATAGACCCTGTTTATCTTGCCACATGAACCTTACAAGTTCCCACCATATTACTTCCACAACTTTATTATTTCATTGATTGACTACTCAGTAGTATTCCTTAGTGGTAATGGATTTTGAGGCCTTATACAATGTTCAGTACATGGTTTTCCCCTCTCATCTTGGCTTATAATGTTCAGTACATGGTTTTCCCCTCTCATCTTGGCTTATAATGTTCAGTACATGTTTTTGCCCTCTCATCTTTGCTCTACACTCATTCCTTTTACTTTCTTTTGTTCTTCTTTTCTATCTGCCTCTGACCTCTTTACTTTATTTCTTTTGTTTTGGTTCCCTTGCACCCTGCCATATCATCATTTTACGTATTATTTTGTCACTTGACTGCCATGCTACTTGTTAACTTTATTTTTCATGCTGTGCAAATACTGTGTTTCCTTCTTTGTTTCTTCTCCTCCATATTGCTTTTTCTTACCTCCCCAACTTTGAGTTCAAAGTCCAAGCAAATGTAAGCAGAGGTGCCAAAGTCTTTAAAAAGCCTAGAAGACTTGGGAATTATGCTAGAGTAAGAGGAAAAGAAAATAGATGAGAGATAAGATCAGGAAATAGAGAATGAATAAAAAAATAGAGATAAACAAAGAGAATAGAGATGGAATCAGTAAAATCTGTCAAAGTGCAGCTAGGCTGATAGCCAGTGATTTAATGATGTGCTGGAGTGGAAAGGGCATGCTTGGGGCATGGCAGGCCTTTGAAAGGTCTGAAGTTGATAGGAGGCAAAAATAAGTGAGTTCTGACATAACTAAGCTTGCAAAAATAAGTGAGTTCTGACATAACTAAGCTTGTGATTGTTCTGCCACTGGTGTTGTAGTGACTGTTTCCCTAATGGATAAAGGTCCCATAGATCAATCTCTGAATGCTTCTTGATGCCACACTGCTGCAAAACAAGCTGAAAATTGTTTGTCTGTCTCTCCTTGCTGCTGAGGTGCATATATATTACTTATTGCATCTTCAAAATGCAAAGACAAGGCTATCTTTGCAGGTATAATCAGAATTGAACTTCCACTGTCTGGCATTGATGCAATTGATTCTCAAACCAGTTTCCTTTGCATATAGGCTTAAGCCCCAAGCTCAAGTATGTGGATGTAAAGTTCAATATATTTGAACATGCTATCAAGAGGTACATGATCATCTTGTGCTTGTACCATATGTATATGTCTCAGTACATACAGTCCAAGCCTTATACACATGCTATCCTTTATAATAGTCAGATATTTTTTCATATGGAACTAGTATGTCCACCTTCCTCATCATTGAAAGTATCTTCAGCAACTTCCTGTAACCATGGCATTCTTGCCTTGAATAGTTGTCCATCCTTACTTGCCATTTGCCATTGTACCATTGGAGTTGACTTCATTGGTGCTTGCCAGCTTGCTTACTGCTTCAGGTCTTCTCACTCAAGCCACAAATACTGGAGATCATTGACATTTTGACAGCAGACTCAATGTATTCCTTACTGAAAGACAGTTGCTCAGGTCTAGGGGGTTGTATATATGGCATTGTTCCTATGAGTTTTGCTTGCCCTGCATGAATGTCTCCCAATACACTCTTATCCCAGTCTGCACTGGCTGCTGGTGCATCCACTGGGCCCCTCCAGGCATGACTGAATGCTGTTGAGGGGTATTCTCAACATATAGCTCTGGTACAGGTTCAAAGACATGTTCCAGTAGGGCTGGCCTTGCCAGCCATTGCCTGGTGCAATGTCAATAGTCTCACTATTGTGGGCAAAGTCAATGTAGGGCTAATTAGAACTTATACTGTCTTGTGTTCTGCAAGTTACCTGGCTGATCTATATCAAAGATGTTTGATGCAAGAAGTCTGATATGATCAAGGAGGACTAGGCAATTGGCCTAGTGTTTCCAGTTATTTGTAAAGTAAAATTGAACCCAAAAGGTTCAAAAAAGTGAAACAATGTCAAAGCAACTATGATGCCTTATATCACACAATAGAACCAGATTGATATTGACTCTAGTACAACATGTGTAAAGACAAGATAAAAGCTGCCTTATGTAAACATTGATGCCTCTGAAGAGGATTTACTTTTTTCATTGTACAGACAACACTTCCTAGTTTGATTAGCTTTTGCTACAAGTTCCAAGGTCAATTCCAGTAAAACAGGTTAGATTAGATCTTCAAATTATCTATGTTTGCACATGGACGACTCCATAGAGCACTGTCTGAGTGTATATCTAGAAATTGTACCAAGGAAATTTTGTCACTTGAAAATACATCAAGAATCACAGCAAATATAGTTTATCAAGGAATTCTGAATGGTTTGCAAATGTAAGTATCACTTTAGATAAACTCATTTTTTATATTAACCTTTAAAAATTTTCTCATATTGACACCATGGACAAATGTAAGTGTAACTTTGAAAATCATAGTTTCTTCTAAATAATCTCTTCTAATCTATCTAGCTAGACTTTGTATTTCAGTAATGGCTTATATAGTTTCTGTCTGATATTCACCTCATATGATAAAGTTGATAAATTTAAATTTTAAAGATTAAGCATTGAATTCTAAACACAATGCCCTAACCAAGCTTGCAAGGTTGGGGCTAGGATGCAGTCAGAGTTTGGGGGTGAGTCCCTAATAAGCTATGTACCTGTGCCAAAGGCACAGGACATTGCTTGTGCATTTCAAATTGGTGAAGCTTATATAACACACATGATCAGGACATGAAGAAATGAACAAAATGTGATAGATCAGACTGAGGCCCAGGAACCAAAGCAAAGTTGGGCTGAAACTAAGAAGAAGGCAAAGCTCCTAATGAGATAAAACTGTGTTAAATGAAGTTAAGACTGGCACTAAATATTGAGGTTTAGAAAATGTTGTAAAATTGGAGCTGGAACTAAGCATTAACTTAAGGCTCTAATCAAGTGCAGTAAAGTTGGGGCAGGAAGTAAGCATTGAGTTCTGAAAAAACAAGGCCCTGACCAAGTGCAGCAAGATTGAGGCTGGTACTAAGCATTGAGTCTTAAATCACAAGGCCCTAAATTGAGCATAGCACAGTTGGAGCTGAGATTCAGCACTGAGTTTTGGAAAATAAATCCATGATCAAGCACAGTAAAGTTGAGGCTAGGGTTAAGCATTGAGCTTTGAAAAATAAAGCCTCCAATTGAGTGCAACAACATTGAGTCTGAAATATCAGGACCTAAACAAGTGCAATGAGGTTGAGGCTAGGATGAAGTCAGGGGTTTGGAGTCAAGACCTTTTATAAGATAGATCTGTGTTGATAGGCATGGGGCATAACTCATCTATATACAATGAGGTGACTATTTCATAGGACTTGATAGCTCCTCTGTATAACAGGATAATAACTATGAGAAATTGAGATTATAAGTAAGCCTGAAAAATGTTAAAGAACCTTCCTTTTAGGGTGAGTAGGAAAAGGTGGTAAGTTGGAGATTTTGAAGGCAAAGTTTTCAATAAAATAGAACTATGCACAGAGCATAAGGAAAAGTTGGGCTGAAGTAGGAAGTTTAGGCAAACCCTTCAATGAGCTCATAGGACTGGCATTCAGCTTTGAGATTAAAAACAAGGTTGTGAGATTAGAACTGCACTGAAACATCAAGTCTTGAAAATCAAGTCCTTAATCAAGCACAATAAGATTGAGGCTGGAATTCTTGATTAAGCACAGCAAGGTAGAGAGTGAAGCATTGCATTTTAAAACACAAGGCCTTAACTGAGCATAATGATTTTGGTGCTGAAACTGCATAATTGATTCTCAGCTTGACTTTTTTCCAATAAAAAATTCATAAGATTATCATTCTGCATGTATCATACTACAATTGTTTTGTCAAAACCATATTCTGAGACTCCAGATTTGTATTTCTTCACCATAATTAGTAATTGGGATAAATGATTAAGTAGTAAATATCACCACTTTACCAAGCTATTCCATCATGAAGGCATTGATAATATATGCTTGTGCATGGCATTCCTCCAAAGTGCCAATGTTTAGGCAGGCTTTGAAGATGTGGGAGATTAGACCAGGGTTAAAATCAAAAAGAGTTCATCCTGCCTTGTCTGCTTGCTTTTTTAAGCTTTTTAGCAGAAATTACAAGCTTTATTTGAGGTTGTGTTAGGTGCAATGGACTTGTAGAGGTGGAAGATGTAGAAAAAGATGCAGTGAGTGTTGGTAATTATATAGAAGGAGGGCTGCTTAGAACCAACATACTGAACTAGTCATGGATTAGCAGGTCAAAGCATTAGAGAGGCTGGGACTGGACTTTATAACTATTGGGTCTGATGGCATCTGATGATGAGAGGCAATCTAGAAGGAGAATCTGTCTGCACAGAAAGTGGATTTTTTAGCTAGTTGACTGATGGCAGTCAACCTGCATATCATCCTGTTCTCTTACTTAGACCATGCCAAAAATATCTGGGCTTGAAGCCAATGGACTGTTCTTGTCAAAGCATCACCTTAGCTTGGACTTCATACAATCTTGTTTGCACAAAGGCCAATTTGAGAGGCTGACATGTTTAATATTGCTCAACAAGATACAAGATAAACAGGTTTACTGCTGGCACTAGAATTTTTTTCTGAGAGAAAAGGGGCCATAGAAATGTGTCATGCCATTTCAAATAGGTCTATTTCTTGCAGAAAAAGGCTTTAGACAATGAAATATGTCTTTTGATGTAGTGAAAAGTGGCAAAATAGTGCTGGCTGTGATGACTATTGTTGGCCATAATGCATGTGTGATGTCAAGTGGTGTTGATGTGCATGGATTTGTTGATTTAGCCATTGGAAATGAAAAATAGTAAAACTTGATCTTTCTACAGAAACAGCTAGACAAGGATTTTCTTTGTATATGGGCAACAGAATCATTCATGGTTCTTGCCTATAAAAGCCAGGGCTCAAGGGCCTTTGCAGGGTTTGAAAGAGATGAAGCCAAGTCTTGAGCTGCCAAAAACCCACTACAGGGCTCAGCTTGGCCAGGCTCAGATCAGGCCAGGCTTGGCAGTCTCAGGGCCTACAAGCTCAACCTTGCAAATCACTAACCACTGCTGGCAATAGAATCTGTTTCCAATAGAAAAAGGGTTAAAGAAATGTTTTATGTCATTCATGCTCACTCTCCCACAAACTTGCCAATCTGGACCATATTAGCAATATCAAACTTTGATCTCATCAAGTCTGCCACAAGGAACTTGAAGCTGAACATCAATGCATTTCTAAATTACCTGCAGCTCAAAAACAGACATCAATGCATTGGATGACTCCTCAAGCATAGTGCATATATCTTTTGTTTTCATGTTTGCTCTATATTATTAATATCATTGATAGGGAAAAGAACAAGTATTGAATTCTGAAAAACAAAGCCCTAATCAGGCACAGTGGGGGTTGGGGCTGGGATCAAGCTGTTGAATTTTGAAAACAAGCCCATACTAACCATAGCAAGTTGGGGCCAGGATAAAGTCAGGGACTTGAGGGCTTTGCCCCCAACAAGCTAGACCTTTGGCATGGTGCATTGCTTGTCAACTGTCAGGGCGTGATGACAGGTTGGTGAAGCTTACATAACACATCATCTTTCAGGGACACTGCATACCATAGAACACCTTGTATGTATTCTATAAAATCTTAATCAAGTTCTCTCTGTTGGAAGGACTCCTGGGAATACATGGAGATTCTTCTGCTCTAAGAATTGAGATGCCATCAGACATAGCTGAGCTACTCCTGGTACTGGTACAATTGCTTGTGTCCACCCTTCATATTAACCATTAAACCATCACTCCGTGAATTAACCATTACATTGAGAACATAGGGTGAAGAAAATTACATGCGCGCAGGACAATCGGCAATGGTCAAAAACTCTCAGTCTCTGCCAATAGCTTGTTCCTTTTTTTGCGATAGTGATATGCGACAACTTGAGAACAAAGGCAGAGACTCCAGAGGGTACGCATCACTTGAAGAGTTGAGGAGACGCACCACTCGAAGAATTGAGATGCCATCATATGTCGCTGAGCTGTTCACTGGTACAATTGCTTGTGTCCACCCTATGTATTGACCACCAAACCATCGCTCCTTGGATCAATCATTACACATTAGTGACATAGGTGAAGAAGTTTACATGTGCGCCGGACAATTGGCACTGGTCACAAACTCTCAGTCTCTGCAGATAGTCTAGGTTCTGGAATAGGACCAATGTCGAATTCTTCTTCAGAAACAATAGACACCCATGCCTCTAAAAATTTTTCTCTTCGCTTCCTAACTCGCCTTCGATGTTTCTCACCTAAGAAAAGGCAGATGGCTTCTTCATCAAGACACGTCTCGCCTTTCATTACATGATGCAGGGCATGCTCAAATGGCGCCTTATCTGCACGGTACGAAACCAACACATCCAGATTATCACACGAACTTGGCGATGCCGGACAGGTATAGAAGACTGATTTTTGAGGTATTAGCTCAGACCAATCACACCAGAGCTGGAGGGTTTTAGCCAACGGACGACGATACGTGTCATGGGTCCTGTAATACTGGAACACAGTATCCAGAGGGCGAAGGTGCTGAGCAACATTCCAGATGACAAAAACTGGATGCACAGAACAGGTGATGGTTGGAAAGGTTGAGATCGGATGATGATATTCTTCAACTGTTGTGGTTCCCGCAACGTTTTTATAGCGATGTATTGGTGGTGATGGAGTATTGATAGAAAGCAGAGTATAATTGTAGGTAGGCCCCTGTTTGAAGTATCCAACCCGAGACAAATGAATAAAAATGGCTTGACTCACACTCAGCAGATCAAGAACGGATTTCTTTGGGTTGTCTTTGAGAAGTTCTAATAGTTGCCGTTGTGGAAGGAGAACCCATGAGCCACGTGTGAACGAATCACAAAGTTCACTGCTCACTATTACTAGTTTGGGACGTGCATTGATATCTATGACTCAACCAACTCACATGTTAAGATGTTCAGCCGAGAATTGACATTAATGCTCCCCCATGGCAGACCGAGTGCGTATTCCAATCTCGACAACTACAGAAATCAAGGCATTTAGCGTTACAAAAATGATACCAAAGAGTAAACGCACTGTGTGATGATCGGTCAGTTGCGAGAGAAGGTGAATGGCTCTGACATTTTCTGTTGAGTTGGAGACAACACAGGGCCCTGGCATCATGATATCCATACCCGGGTCTTTAAGTTCCAACAGACCGACGCTACTGGAAGGGAGTGTGGTAAAGTCAGAATAATGAGCTGTCGAGTCACCGTAGTATTCAGATGAATCCCAATCATAACCCGAGTTGACTCGAGGTACCTTACGACGAGACATTCTGGTCATGTACTCGGTGACAAGGCTTAAGTCAAAAGTACCAAAACCATAACAATGATGATTATAGTCAAAAGTACCAAAACCATAACAATGATGATTATGTAATCATTGGAAACTGGTTTGTTGCAAAGTAGGGCAGTGGGTTGTTGAAGAAAATGACACTTAACCAGATATCGTCAAGTCGAGATTCTCATCATCTTATAATCATAATCGCGTCATTATATGTGTACGTTCCATCATCATATCTGAAACTCATTTCATCATTATAAAACATATATATTACTAATGTATGTCTCACATTCGATATAGAAGTATATAACATCTCTTCCATCATGGGGTTCGAATCATTCTCTGATTCGTTAACCCCAGGTATGCTCACTTATTTATGATTTATACTTATGTACTTATAACTGAATTATTCTCTGATTCGTTAACCCCAGTTGTACAGTGATCATCAATATATATATTTCGTTCGCGATTCTACTTGTGTGATGTCTTTGCTGCGTCAGGTTATGGGCCCCGGTGCCTACGAAACTTTGGAAACCTTACAGTTCACGAAGTTCAACGGAATGAACTATCATGTATGGTCCGACAACATGAAGGCCGCATTACAAGCTAAATCCCTCTGGGGTGTTGTATCTGGTCGGGAACTATGTCTGCCTGTCCCTCCTTCGGTGTTTCCAGAACTTGCAGTGGAAACCTCATCGTCTTCTGAGACAACTTCGTCGTTTATTAAAAAGGAAGATCAGGAACTAATTGGTATATTCCAATCCAAGGAATACAAGGCTTGGGACCTCGCTAACGAAAAATTCGAGCGTTGGTTGAATAAAGATGATGCCGCTATGGGCCTTATTCGCAACGCTATCGAATATACTCAACGCGAATCGATTATATCATCGAAAACGTCCAAACTGATGTGGGATCAGTTGAAGAAGGACTACGTTGACTTACAAAGCGGAGCGAATATACATTTCTATTATCGACAACTTCACACTAAACAATGGGACGGAAATTTGTCATTGTCTGACCACATTGGATTTTATCTCAATATCCGTCGACGCTTCATTGAAGTTGGACACGTACCTGATGATATAACTATCATCAATACAATCCTTCTGTCACTGCCTAGTACTCCCGCCTGGGAAGTTGTCAAATCTGACCTACTTTGACACGGAACAAAACTTACCATCAATGAGGTTTCGGCCGAATTAATGTCCGTTTACGAATGAATCACCCATGAAAATACTATTTCCTCCAAACCGCTGGCCCTTTTTAGTAAAGAAGATCGCGATTCTAGTGGGAGCAACTTGAATCAGAAAACCGCAAAAAGAAGGTTCAAAATCAAACGAGTTCTGAAGCCTGAGGATATATGTCATAATTGCGGTGAAAAAGGTCATTGGAGCCCAGAATGTCCAGAACCAAGAGTAACGAAGGACATTGGGAGTGCAAATTTATCAATAAACGCTCCTGAAATTCAAAGCCGTGAAATAGGAAAGGTATTGATGGCTACCAATGACGGAATGCCTACTGGCTTGCTTTTGGACAGCGCTGCATCGTGCCACATGATTTCGGATTGATCATATTTCTATCAGTACCACGACGTTGAAAACCAACATATATCTGTTGGCGGATTCAACAAAATCGCGGTCGCGGGCATTGGTTCCATCAAATTTAAAACCAACATACCTGATGGAGTTAAC
Source organism: Termitomyces sp. MG145 (assembly GCA_003313055.1). Taxonomy (NCBI): domain Eukaryota; kingdom Fungi; phylum Basidiomycota; class Agaricomycetes; order Agaricales; family Lyophyllaceae; genus Termitomyces; species Termitomyces sp. MG145. Next base: position 72,198 of record QGOB01000006.1, on the reverse strand, counting down.
GACATATGTCTCCACAACGTCCTTCACATCCCCAATTTAGGGGCTAATTTAATCAGTCTGGGACTCCTACAACGAGCGGGCGCCACTATCAGAGGAATTTCCTTTGGTATTTGTTTAGCCTGGGAAGGTAAAGATTTCCTTCAGGCTAACTTAATTGGCACTCAGGGAACACTCTACCAAATAAAATCCCTGAAAACAAGTCCAATCGAGAATCAAGTAGCCTTTATTGCGAGCGAATCCACCATGCGTCTCTGGCACCGACGATTAGGCCATATAAGCCCTCGAACTATAAAATCCATGATGGATCTAAAATTAGTCACCGGACTTGAAATCAAATTACCTCGCGAATTTGATCGACTTTGCAGTGGTTGTGCTCAAGGAAAATCGACTCGCCCGCCGCTTCCTGAATCCAGCAAAACCACATATGCTACAAATGAGCTACTTGTTATCGATCTAATCGGCCCCATGTCAGTTTCAACGTGGGACGGTTACAATTACGCACTTGTAGCTGTTGAAGCTAGCAAACGATATCCTAAGGCTAGGCTCCTCAAACATAAAAACGAGGCAGGAGATAACACTAGAGATATTGTGGCACAATTCGAACGCCAAGCAGGAAGGCTCATAAAAATTATACGAACCGACAACGGGAATGAATTCATCAACAAATTGATGAATAGATTTTGTTCACTCAATGGAATAAAGCACGAAACTACCAACCTGTATCGTCCTCAGCAAAATGGTATTGCCGAAAGAACGATAGCGATACTAATGGAAATGACTCGCAGCATGCTTCACGGCGCAAGAATGAACACTCACTATTGGGGAGAAGCATTCATGTATGCTGTCTACATTCGCACCATAACTCCCACCTCAGCTCTCCAAGGACAAATTCCCTATACTGAAATGTCTGATTCGAATCGTAAACCCGACGTTTCCCATTTACGGATCTTTGGTTCCCTGGGATGGGCACATGTTCCGAAAGAAGTACGTCATGGGAAACTCGAATCGCAAGCTGTACGTGTACGGATGTTAGGATGGTGGGTGGATGAAACCAAAGGATACAGGCTCGAGGATTTAGAGAACGGAAAGCTCATCGCTTCTAGAGATGTGCAATTCCACGAGGATTCGACTCCTAGTGAATTGGCTCAAGTTGAATTGAACGAATCGAGTCCTGAAGAAATTGATAATCTGATTGATACAGCGATCTACCCGGAGTCAGATGAACCACGAAGAATATCAATTTCGTCAAACTCGGAAAAAGAGATTGCGACTTCACTTCTGGAATCCAACGATGCTCGAGAATCATCATTTGAAGAAGCGGTCGTAGGGGATCTTCAATATCCTACCCCGTCACGTTCGATAACTCCTCCTATTGCTTCCTCGGTTGAGATGCCTTCAGCTCCTAGGAAAAATAAGAAGTGGGAGGATTTACCTCGTCGAGAACCCTCTAAGCATGAACGTCATATGCCTGGAAGATTTCAAGATTACGAACCTTCCGACTCTGCCTTTCATACCGCGTTCGTGACTATCAATGGTCCCCCTATGAACGAAATTCTGAACACAGCCCATGCAGATGAATGGAAGCGCGCAATTGAATCCGAATACAGACAATTAGTCAGCAAAAAGGTTTTTAAAGAAATCGACACTTTACCTGAAGGAAAAAAGGCGATCGGGAGCAAGGTTGTATTAAAAGAAAAGCTCGACGAAAATGGAAAACATTCAAAATTCAAAGCTCGTATCGTTGCACAAGGATTCTCTCAAATCCCTGGTGTTGATTATGACGAGACTTTTTCTTCCGTGGCAAAATTCAACACCTTGTGAATATTTCTCACGCTCGCTGCTATACACGATCTAGAAATCCATCAGATCGACATAATCGGAGCTTATCTAGAAGGAAATTTAGATGAAGAAATCTATATGCGTGCTCCCGATGGTATTGGCAAGAAAAAATATTGGAAATTACTCAAAGCTATCTATGGACTGAAGCAGGCTGGTAGAAAATGGAAACAAAGGCTTCACGACACTCTTGTCAGACTTGGTTTCAAACAAACTCGATCGGACGATTGTCTATATATTCTCAAAAATAACGACAAAATAATTCTGATCGTACTCGTCTATGTGGACGACATGGCCATCGCAGGAAAAGACTTATACAAGGTCGTATCATTTAAAAAGAATCTTGATGATGAGTTTGACATAACCGATTTGGGAGAAATTCAATATATATTAGGCATCAAAATACATCGCGATCGTCCCAAACGACTCATTTATCTTAATCAACAATCCTATATCGAATCCATTCTCGACCGTTTCCAAATGTCTTCTTGCAGCCCGGTGTCTACGCCTATAACCACAAATCATAATCTGACCTCAGTGTCACTCCCCGAAAATCCTGACGAAAAAGAGGAATATACGCGTTATGCTAAAGGGATCAAGTATTTATCACTAGTCGGCTCTCTACTTTATGTGACGCAAACAAGACCCGACGTACAATTTGCTGTTAATCTCACAGCTCAATTCTCGGCAAATCCATCAATCGCACACCTCGCTGCTTGCAAACGCATCCTTCGATACTTAAAAGGAACAAAAGGATATTCTCTTAAACTCGGTGGAAATCTCAATGATGAGATCATTCTTGTTGGATGGAGCGATGCGAATTGGGCAGGTGATGTTCGCGATAGGAAGTCAGTAAGTGGGTGGTGCTTTGATATAAACGGTAGTGCGGTTACGTGGTCGTCCAAAAAACAATCCGTCGTTGCAACTTCAACGGTTGAAGCCGAATATATATCTTCATCGAATGCTACTCGAGAAGCTATTTGGTTACGCACACTCTTATCCGAATTGGATTTCCCCCAAGTTATGGCAACGATCATTCACTCTGATAGTGCAGGAAGTATTGCTCTATCGAATAATCCGGTATCTCACTCTCGTGCTAAACACATCGACATACGCTATCATTTTGTACGAGACCAAATCAACCGAGGACACATCGCACTTAAATATGTGTCTACAAAAGATATGATCGCAGATATTTTCACTAAAGCTTTGCCTCGCGATGCATTCGAAAAGTGTCGAAGTAGTCTTGGAATCATAAATGTTTAGGTTCGTGTCGAGTGGGAGTGTTGAAGAAAATGACACTTAACCAGATATCGTCAAGTCGAGATTCTCATCATCTTATAATCATAATCGCGTCATTATATGCGTACGTTCCATCATCATATCTGAAACTCATTTCATCATTATAAAACATATATATTACTAACGTATGTCTCACATTCGATATAGAAGTATATAACATCTCTTCCATCATGGGGTTCGAATCATTCTCTGATTCGTTAACCCCAGGTATGCTCACTTATTTATGATTTATACTTATGTACTTATAACTGAATTATTCTCTGATTCGTTAACCCCAGCTGTACAGTGATCATCAATATATATATTTCGTTCGCGATTCTACTTGCGTGATGTCTTTGCTGCGTCATGGGTCCTACGGGGCACTAACCTATTGCAGTCAAAAGAGTATGTAGCCAAATACATTCTTGTGTGGCCTTGTATGCTGCCATGTATCTGGCTTCACAGGATGAAGCAGTGTTGAGCCAGCGACTTATCCGCAACAGGTCAAAGACCCCTAGGACACCTCCGAGCGAAACTGCATCAACCACCCCTCCTCCTGTAGCAAGAGCAGTGACAACAGATTTACTGCCTGAAACGCCACACGCCACATATGCACTATCTGCCACCCTGCAGGACCAATCTAGGCAGTATCAGAAAGCACTGGTCAGATGGACAGGGCCTCAGAGGCCTGATTCCCAGTGAAGATTAAGTCAACATGTCTAACTTGGCATACCCAGGGTTCACAATGCCAAGCATCCACTTCACAGATAATCCTCCAGGCATTCCATACCTCTCACTAATCAGGGATGTCAAAGGTTCTTGACCCTCCTCTCTTTTTGACAGTGACATATAATGTGATGCCTCAGGTGCCCAGCCTGCCTTTTGGGCCTTATCCTGGTCAAGCACATCTGATGCTGCTGATTGCAATGGATTGACCATGTCAATTTGCAAACATTTTTAGAACTGACTAGTTCAAAAAAGTGTAACATAGTTGTCTTACAATTCTTACTTCACATACATGAACTAGACAATGTCTGTTGTGTTTCAAATATATGCAATAAAAAGAATGTAAGAACTAAAGTATTTACATAATAGATGGTATTTTATACTCGGCGTGATTATGCCAATAAGAAAATCAAGATAAGATAATAAATGAAAAGTATGTACATTGACCCGTTACAGGAGGTGACAGTGCCATTTCGAGGCAGATAACAATAACAACAGTAGAGCAGCGTGTGCTCTAAACAAGCAATATGTGTAGAGACACGACAATCAGGCAGCAATATATTCGGGCAGCAGCCCGCCAAAATCGGACAGTGAGTCCACAAAAACAATTTTAGACGTCAATCTCAGTATGTGAAGCAGCACTCTCCAATAACCTGTTAGAGGTTGATGCCTAGAGCACGAGTAAGTACTCTGATCCTCAGTCGTCGTGTACTTAAACCTACCTGGGACACGAACAAGTACTCTGACGTAATGTTCTAGTAAAGAATTCGCCCTGTCTCTCTGTTGCACAGGAGGATCCTGAGATTCCTCGTAGCAAAGACGGCTGACAAAAACAGCACTAGGACTACTTACTACTTAGTAATAATATCTATACAACTATGCTATACACATACAATTATACAGACACATACGATAAAACAAACTCTATCTTACATACATTAACAATACCTCTACAACACACCTTATCCACCGTACCCCACCCCTTCCACCACATACTCCCACACGCGCACCGCACGAAGCTTTCCCGCGCCCAACACCGCAAGTGCCGTAACAAGCGCGGACACCCCTGCACACGTACCCGGATGCCCACGCACGAACCTTCATAACGCCTCACGGAACCTACTATCCGCGGGGGCAGCATGTATAGGTCCGTCAGATGCGTCTGCGTATTCCAACTGCTCGTCATCGTGCACGGGCGCCTTTTCCTGCTGACGCGCGCTTAGTCGGGTATCAACGGCACCAACGTCTTCCCCATCAGGCTGTACGGCATCGCTGGCAGGCTGAGCGTCATCGTTCGTATTGACGCCATGCACACGCTGGCTCTGGCTCTGATTCTGTGCGTGTTCGAGTTCAGTCCTGTTCTCAACCTGATGGGTATATTTCCAATGAGTGCTTCAGACGACGAAACAACAACTAAATACTAACAGCATATCCATTCGTCGCACCCTCCCCCTTTGCACTCTTTTCTGGGTGTCCATCATACTGCACGTCCTCTCTCGCCTCCTCATACTCCTCCCCCTCCTCCTCGCCCTCTTGTACCTCCTCCTCCTCAACACTACTCCCCTCCTCCTCGTCTTCCTCGTCCTCATCCTCACTCGTATACCCCGCGGCTCTCACAGCCGCCGCCACAGGCCCACTTCTCTCCATCTGCTCACTCGCGACAAGATACCTCGCACACAACATCCTAATATCATTCCACCACTCCATCATATCCTCCCTACTCCTCGCTCTAAAGCTCCACGCATGCTGCGCACCCCCGCCTTTGAGCGCCATCTTCAGCCCTCCCCCAATCCCTCCGGCCTTGGTCGTCCCCGTCCCATCCCTGCGCCCCTCGATATGAAACTTATGCGACCTGCTCGCAGCGACGGAGGACGGCGGACCAAGCGTACACGCAGGAAGGAACAACGAGAACATGGGCGTGATACCCTCGTTAGTCGTCGGATCGTTGGACGCATACTCATGCAGGAACCCTGCGGCGGTAAGGACGAAATACGACTCTCTGTACGCGCGCGTGAAGCGCTTCTTGCGCTCGAGGTAGCCGGTGTGGACGGCGAGGACCGAAGGGTCGTCTTTGGATGGGTAGGTTATGTTTGCGGGGTTGCGCAGGGGTGTCTCAGGGTCGAGGAGGTGGTCTGAGCGGGCGGAGAAGGAGATCCATTCACGGTCGGGGGCGAGGGAGGACATGCGGAGGGATAGGGCACGAGAGGATTCTTGGATGGCGAGGGTGGAGCGGGAAGACCACTCATCGTAGGTTTGCCAGGCGGACTGGATGGCGCGGACAATGCCTTCTTCAAAGTGGGCAGAGTTTTGTTGCATGATGATGATGGATTTTTGGAGGAGGTTCTCTTCGTGAACTTGACGCTGGAGTTGGCGTTCGACGGCCTGGTTGCTGACGAATCTGAGTGATGAAAAGTTAGGTATGGACAAAGAGAACAGACATGGGACGCGCACGGATCAGTCTTGTGGGTGACACTCATGGGGCGATTCTTAAAGTTGGAGATGTTGCTGGATAGCTCAGAAATGAAACGCATAGACATCTCACGCTCCTTGGCAACGTTGGTCGCAAGTTTCCCGGTGTCGTTTTGAACGTTCTGGGTGTAGATAGTATCTGAGACGAGCGAGATAAGAGGAGAAGATACCTTGATGTGGGCTTTTATTTCGATACGCAGTTTTTGGAGATGCTGCACGATAGAGCTGTCGATGGTACGGCCGAGGTTGGCGTGCTGATCAGCGATGATGCGTGTGTTGTCGCGTATGCCATAGTAAATGTCCTGGAGACCGCCTTCGCCGAGAAACTGGTTGCCAGCGCGGAAAGGGACCTGGATGACGGCACCAAGACGGGTGAGTTCCTTGGAAGTGTTGTTCTCAATGTCTGCAATTCCCTGGTAAAAGATGAAAAGGGCGTTGAAGACTAGAGAGAAATGTCTTGCCTCGAAATAGGCAATAAGCTGCTTGACAATAGCCTTCCATGCGACAAAGCGGTCAATGAGGACATCAGAAGGCTGAAGGTCATGAGGGGCAATGTTTTTCTTTATGAGGGACTGGCTGCGTGAGAGGGACGAGCCATGCCTGCTTGCACGAGAGACGGATGTTCGGTCGTGGTTGTTCATGGTCAAGGGGCGTGACGTCAGGGGGGCAAACAGGGGGCAACAAAGAGAGAATATGTTTGGCGTGACGGGGAAATGTTTGCGTGGCACGCAAACGACGATGAGCAGCCTGCAAAATTTGGCCATCTCCCTTGGCGCCATGCAAGGTCTGCTAATTTGAATTTATCTCGCGCACCTCCACGCCTCACCGTCGTCGCTGCAGTGGCCCGCAAAATTCCATTCGATGACCCGCAAGTCCTCATCTACGTCCGCATCGCTTATGTCGCTGCACAGCTCATTGTCATCGGCGTTTACTACTATGTCTCCTTCAAGGTGCCCAATCTTTACTTGTTCTTTTATTAATCACCTCACTCTTCTCCCAGGTCAAGGCAAAGAACGACCAGACCGTCCTCAAATACGGCAAGTCCCGCGTCTCTTTTTTTCAAATACTACTAACCCACCTCCCAGTCGAGGCTCCTTCTCCCTTTGTGAGTCCTCCTGTCGCCTACCATTCTCCCCAACTCACCCCTTCTAGTCCCAAGAACCCGGTCAACTCGTCGTAACCACCGTCCGCGACTATGACCTCACAGAAACATCCAAACTCGTACGCACCCTCGCTACTCCTTTACCTCTGCACCCTCACCCCCCCTCCTCCAGCTCCGCGCAGCCTACATGGGCATTGCCATGATGGCATTCATGCACCTCTATCTCAAGTACACACAGCCCCTCTTCATCCAGGCACTCATGACCCTCAAGAACCTCTACGATGCCAAACTCGTCGCCATCCATCTTCTCGGGAAAAAGGCAGACGGTGATCTCAAGAGACCGTTCAAAACTGCTGGAATGTTTGGAGGTGAGCTCACGTCCACACACCACAATTCGTCTTCCCCGCTCACATCACTTCAGCGCCTCCATCAGGACCCGCAACCGACGCTGCATCCATCGCTGAAGCTGAAAAACGCATCGGGAGCAAGAAGGACGAGTAGGAATAGGACTCCCATGGCGTCATTTATTCATTTATTCTGGATGTTGAAGCACGCCCGCCAGAGACGCGCGTGTGTTCAGTAAAACCTAGAATTTATACTCTGGTTTTTACTCGGATAGTTACCTGTCCAAGCGACGATATTCTGATATATATTTTGCGCTTGTATCAATCACGAGTGGCTTGATGAATCTCGTCTGTTCAGTGTTCAACAGCAATGTGGGCAAAGAAACACCAGTCGCTGCGGTCAAGATGGGGCCAAATCCATGGTGATCCACGTGATCAATTGAAGTAGTTTCTCATCACTTCCACCGCTGAACTCCCACTTCGTTGCGCTCCAAAAGGTTTACATAAATATTTAAATCTTGAGCTTCGACGTCTCCCGAATTCCAAGGCACGATCACTTGAATTTTCGACGCCATCTGACATCATCCTTACTGGATGTCGCTGTCCTTCCGTCAGTGCTGGTCTCCCTTTCTTCAATATACGACAACATGATCCAAGCTCTTATTGTTTAGATTATATCCCCCTCCCTTGCACCGCAATGAATGTCACCTGTTTCACCAGTGAAGCCGATAGGACCGCGGCATATGCTCAGATATAGCAAATCTGAAACAGGCGATTATAACATTGCAGCCTCAACAAAACGCTTTCAATATTACCGCACGTCCTCGCAATAATCTTTACATGTTACGTGCCCTAGTATGATTAGAAACATCAAAGAAACTATCAAGTTGAAAGAATTCGGGTCGCAGGTGTTTGTACTGCGGTGGCGCTGTGTTGCCCCTGACTTGTGGAACCGGGTGCGGTTCGCCAACGTTATGTGGCTGATTAGAATGGCACTTCCATGATCTAGGCAAGTTCCACTCCATCCAATGGACGTAGTTTGAAGGCACTAGACATCATCCTCGACGAGCGATGGATCATGGAACTCCGATTCCTCAAGTCACACGATGCGAAACGGACCTTGCTGACAAATCGAGCAAAACTAGCTCCCTTGATGGAATCCCTTCACAATAAAAAGTCTAAATTTCAATTTTCCTGATAATCTTTTGGCAGCTATTCGCCAAAGCTGAAAACGCTTGTTCTCGAACATCTTCCTCTCTTCGCAGCATTATCCATGTGGGAGGTGGGTCCTTGTCCGATCTTATGACTCTCCTTGCGGCCGCCCCCTCATACTAAAAAATCATGCAGCCTGGTTGACACTACGACAGCCGTTCATGTCCATCTTCCTCACCTTCGGTACCCGACGCTCAATGATAGCATCGGTACTTGTACTTCCATTCTCGTATTGTTCATCACTGCCCGATTGAGCGCTACAGAAATCGGGGCTCATTATGCACTAACACAAGAGCTAATACCTCACAACTCAGATATTGTCAGTCTCCGGGTCTGTATGCGTTTACGGCGGAGATTTACTAGGATGCAGGCTTACAGGTCAACAAACCAGAGGTTGAAGTCTCGTTCTGGCAGCCGGGGTATATGTATGTTAGAATTTGTTGAGATACTTTGTCTGCAGCATCTTTAAGTGTTGAAGCTACTGAATGAAGTGTCGACCAGAAAGGTTCTCAACAACCTTCATGACTTGCCGTGCTTGAATACTATCCATATAACACTTCATCTTCAGACTCTTGACTAAATTCTGCTTGAAGGTGTTTTAAGGGATGAAGTCACGAGTGTCCATGGTGAAGAATCTTCTGTCAGGTTGAGGACTATTGTCGAGCAATGGAGGACTCCCTAGCCTTCATGCTCAGATATGCATCGCCAGCTCCGGCTCCGCTTCGTTTCCCTTCACTCAAAAATGCCGTCTTGACTAAATTTAACAGCATTCCGTGCGATGATGACATTGTAGCATTCTTTGCTCTTATCCGTCTACGAGCCAATCGTGGCTTACCCCTCGACAAAGTACATCTTCAAGTCTGTAAACGAAATATGGATGACCGAGAGCTCAGCATATTACACGATTTCGTCAATTCTATGTCTATCTGTTAGAATGGAGTTGCTATAATAGAATGACAAATATACTGGATGGAAACCACAAGCAGCTCGGCTGTTCATTCACAAAGTCCATCTCTTTTCCTTGCATTAATAGATATAAGTTGTCCTCTAGTTGTCCTTTGGTCAGCTGTCGAAAACACTTGTTCTTTGTGAATGGATATATGTTCACACCAGGCCTCTCCGGTCCGCGGTGCGCACATGGCAAAAAGACGGTTACGGCAGCCCTTTTGACCCGTGCTATACAAGACTATACAAGAGAGATTAGGCACGGCACGATAAGATAACGGCCGTAAACGTCGAAGTACCGTGTGCGTTAGTATTTGAATCAATTCAAAGAGAACTTTTGACACTTGTACAGAGAATGGTATGCAAAGTCGTAGGTCCTATGTCCACATAAGTGCCTGGGATAGGCCGTATATCGGAGTTTAGATTCTTCCCAAGAATGATTGTTCTGGCTCTCAGGTAAGGTTCTATCAAAATTTAGAGTTTGTGTTTTTTATTCACTAATCACAAAGTATCATACGCACGGCCGTAATTTTTAGTTCAGTATGGCCCATCACACTGTACACTGTACACAGTATTACACACCGGGCATAAATTCACGCTTCAGGACGGATGTTTCACCCGTCTGTAATATGCAAGGCTTGCGTAGATACTCGACGGCCGCAATAAGGTAATTGTGAGCCGTAGAGACGGCTACGGTATACAGCCCTAGACCTTTGTCCATGCTTCTCTCTTTTCCACCATCTCACGCCCTGCCACCGCCGTTGCAAACCGTCTACCCTTTCGAAATTGTATTATGTACAACTTGACTAATTTGACGACCGTGCGTCATTTCCTTTGTTCAAAGCTTTCGCATGATTCAATTAACTATCGCAGCATCAATAAGATAGCTAAGTTATAGGCGCTATCAGTTCCACGAGCAGTCACTATGCCTGGCCTTCCGGAGGCGTCTCCGCTTCTATGCCCCGCTTCTCTGCCTCCGCTTTAATAATCTGATCACATCTCTTGTTAGTTGTATGTCAGTCCTCTGTCGTTAATTTACCTCAATCCTAAGATCTAATTCATGTAACTGCCAGATGCAGTCGACGACACGCAGCCAAAGCCCTCCCCACAGCATCACCTTCCAGGTTTTAGTTGCACGCAGAGCTTCCTGGCGAAGCTCTATTCCCTGAAGCCGGATACTTTCCCCAAGTCATCATCTGCGTTGACGAATACTATAAGACATATTCTATGCCTACCTGGTGAGTTTCGCTCTGGTGGTAGCAATGTCCTCATCTTCAGAACTTGAAATCCAGTCATTTGCATAGAATTTGTCCATGGCATGACTGATTGCAGTGTCCAGACGCGCTACTGTGGCCCTGGGGCGAAGCGCCATAACGACCTGGGCAAGAAGAGCTATAACCAAAATAATGGTGGTGCTTATATTCACGACGGTGCTTGGTATGGCTGAAACAATGGCCGATCCAACAAACGAGGCGGCGATGGAACTAAAGCAGGTGCAAGTCTGGGACGCCGTGGACATGATGGAGTGACTGATAATCTTCCACAACCACTGCGCAGGTAATTTAAGGGTCAAGAATAAGCTCTAGAATATATTCAGCATTTTATTCGGTAATTTTTTGGGAATTTTCCCTGATATAAGCATCGTGATTGATCTTCATATTTATAAAAATGGGGCATACATAATTTCTTCCTCTCAGGTGAATAGCTTTCCTTGCTGCGATGTTTTGAAGAAAAAAAAAGAACATATTAATCACCCAGTATTTAGTGGCCCCGAAGAGAGATTCTGTCAGATGGAATGCATAAGTAAAGATGCCATAGAAGTCATCTTGTGATCCTCAAGCCCTTGATCACGTAAACGGTAGGTGACTGAGAACCATGTCATCTGGAAGATCCAAGAAATATTCATATTTTTTGTCGCATATTTGTCATCCCATGATGAGAAGTGCTGTGCATCATGTTGTCACAGATGTCTTGAGATCAATCTACACACCTAAATGACCTATAACCAAGTAGCAAGTCACATCAGAAGCTGTCCATAGATGGCCTGTAGCTGTGGTGCAGTGTCTGAGGCAGATACTAAATTTTAGAAGAAAAAAAAAATCAAAGCCTGCACGTTCTGTGCTCAGGTACTATTTTTTTTATGGAAATTTAAATCAAAAAAATAGTTATTCAGCTGATAACTCAGAGTAGATGCTCAGTCCTAGTATTTAAAATGTCATGTAACCTCTCTTTTAAATTTCTATCACTTATTTCTAGTTGGAGCAGGACAATGAATCTCACATCATCTTCCAATACCTATATATTTACAGAGCTTCTGATTGCTCATAGTAGGATAGGCAGAGCCATCATGTCTTGCAACTTGTCAACTTGGAAAACCTTGCAATGCCTGCTGGTTTTTTTTCCTTCAAAGCCAAGGATACAAAGTCATGCAAAGCTGTAGGCAAAGATGAATTCAATGATTTGACATTTTTATGTGGCCAAGTATTGTGGCTCAGTAGATAAACTACCAAAATTGTAGAGGCAGGTAGTGTTATAGGCTCTGGAAATTATATAGTTAAATCCAATTTGAAACCTCATCAATAAGCATTAGTTGTCCACCATCTACTACATGGCCAGTATTGTGGCTTAGTAGACAAACTACCAAAATTGTAGAGGCAGGTAGTGCTATAGACTCTGACAGGTTTGTGTGTGAATCTCTCTCTGGAAATGTTATAATTAAATCAAGTCTGAGACCTCATCAACAAGCATTAGTTGTCCATCACCTACATTTTCATCATTATGCATTCAAGTCATTGTATTTGGAGCATTTTTTGTATCTGAAGTGTGGGCCAAGGAAAAGTCACATATGCAACATGGAATATCAGGATGGATAGGTCAGTGAGGGCTTGACTCCATTCAAATTTTTTTGGAGGATGGCACAGGATGCAATTGACTGACTTATAAATTGATAGCATAAGATAAATCTTAAGTAAACATACATATCTGTTCTAAACTATGTCATTATATAATATATCCCCAAAATGTGTCATCAATTAATATTGTGATTTTATGCAAATTATGTTTATGAATTCTGTTTACTATATACATATTAGTAAGTAATATAATTCATCCTATCATTTAAAATTATGTTTGAAACATAATGGCTTTTTCAGGAGAAGCTATATATTGTATTTGTTCAGTATGGTTCAAACATATTTTTAATAGGATCACAATATACTTGCTGTTATATTGTAAACAAAATTCCAAAATATAATTGCATAAAAATACAATATTACTTGCTGATATATTCCAAACAATGGTCAGTGTCTGTAGCCATTAAGAATTTTAAGGTCAGAGTGGGTCAGGAGTTGTTGCAGGCAATTTGAGGTCCTATCAGAGCTAGAACTGTTGCTAGAAGGCCTGAAAGACATCCTTGAAGGCAAAGACATTGTTAGCCCAGGGAAAAAGCAAAAAGAGAGGCAGAGGATATGTGAGGCACTTAGAGGTTGGAGAGCTTTGCAGCTTGGTAATGAATGATAGATGTTAAGTAAGAACTCAAGACTACCAGGATTGTACAAGATAAAAAAGTGTCCTGCATTCATGATTATCTTGCTATGTATTACCACCATGCCCTCTTCTGATAGCACTTCTTCCTCTTCTCATTGTGTTTCTCCCTCTTTTCATTTTGCTCCTTCTTGACATGTTATTGACAGTAGCTTTGACCTCTGAACTGCACATAAAATCAACCAACATGCATAGTCAAGAGACCCAGGTCTGAGACACATTCATGCACACTCTGACACAAAGAAAAAGTCATGTATATGTCTATATCTTATATACAAATGAGCATGCTTCAAAAGTATTCTTCAATACCAGTCCACTAAAATCTTACAATCATGCAGAGAAGCTGATTTCACAATTTGTCAACCTTTTCTCAAGCTGACTTCTGTTTTTATGCATGGTTTTTCTGATGTGAGACTTCTGAAGAGTAACTTTTATAGTTTGGACAAGGAATTGGCTGAAGATATGCATATGGGTGAAGAATATGTAATTAACTATTTATATGCACTCCTATTCTAACTATATATGCACTCCCATGTTTACTATGTGGTGCATATATGCACATAAAAGGAACATGCCTAGCAGCAAGAAAATCTATCTGGATGCATATTACAACATTGTAAAATTGACTCCTTGCCTCAATGAGACACTCAAAAAACCCTACAAGACCATAAAGGACTCCATAGCATGATTATACATAATCTTGTCAAAGTGGTAAGTATTACAGCTTTTTTCAATTGATGGTTACTAACAACTATATAGTTTGCAAAAGGTGGGTTAAACACACAAACTGGTAACATGTACAAAGTTACTCATGACTTTTTTTACAAGAAAAAACTCTGGCCTCAAATACACTTTACCAATGCTTTTGTACTCTGTCTCAAGAGAAATTAGACTAATGGTTCAGCTATATTAACACTTGTCTGTTGATTTTCCCTGCACAGTATTCTGAGTAATTTGATGATGTGTCATTATCTTCTCAATGCGTCAACTCTGATCTACTTACTAACTTTTCTATTTCTAGCTCAGGTTGTGCAATGGTTCCCATGACTTCTCCATCTCCATGTATGAAGAAATATTCATCAAGGACACTCCTTGCAAGGGCTTTGTTATAGCTCCCTTCTTATCAGCATAGATCAAATGTATTAATTAAAGTTTAAGCATTCCAATCTCATTTAGGCATGCTGATATATGCTCTTTGGCTCCAGTATTGAACAGGCTGAAAAGCATGCCACAAATATGCTAATTGCATGCAAGTATCACATTGCAGCAAATAATGCCTTCATTGCATACATTGCATGTCAGGTGAGATGTCAATCATATTACAAGATATACAACTTATCACTGACATTGTCAGGGAATCCTTAATTTGTTCCTTCATTTGCTTCATTCTTTGGTTCATTCCTATTCCTGCTCCCCTCATATTTTCCTTGATACTCCTTTTATTTCTCTCTCCCTCTGCCAGTTGTGTGATGGAGCCACAGCCTTCCAGAGGTCACTTTTACAGCAGAACAAGTCTCTAGAATTGGTCTGGGAGCCCTCCTTTAGTCTGTTGAACTCTCTTCATAGCCCTGAAGGCCTCTCCCTTGCCAGGCCCATCTCTCAGCCCCTATACAGTTTTGATGACTTCAGGCCATTCCTCTGACACTCTCAACCTTCAGGATGATGCCTGGAACCACTTACCTTCTCTAAAGACTCAAATGCAAACTACCTAAGCTTCCCTCACCCTGCACATCACTGAAATTGCTAGGCTATGCCAGACTACAGACACTATTGCTTATTCTCTTCAAGCACTCCTAGAGCATCTTTTCCAGGCTTCTACTACTCCTCATTCATCTTCTGCACCTCTATAGACATCTTTCCTGCCTTGCTTTGATCTTTCCATAGTTGCATGCACAAAAATCCCATGACCTGCACTCCCAGATACATATGATAGTGATTGTGAAGCTGGTGAATGTTTCCTTCAGTCTTGCATTACCTAAATCCAACTTGTTGGCAAAGCTTTTGCTTGCTTGGGTCCTCTCTTACATGAAGACAGGTTGTGCATCCACTTACACATTTTGATTTTTTGTTGTTTGGGAGGTGTAAACATTTTTGCAGACTGGACTGCATTCAAGAAGGATTTTTGAGCTGAGTTATTCCCTCTAGATCCAGCAAAGAGTGCCAAACTCCTGCTCCCTGATCATGAGCAGTATAAACAGGAGAAACAACCTCTTAATGAGTATGTTGACTCCTTTTGTGCACTGAGTGAGCAGGCCCACTATTGAGAGGGTCTCTGACTCTGCCTCATCTTCTGAGATGGCCTACATCCCTCTGTCATTGATCAGATTGACGACTTAACAGAGGGATGGCCAGACAACAATGCCATTGAGACTTGGTACAAGGTTGCTTGGGACAAATGGCAACTCATGGAGCTGAAGCAAGAGTTATGTCATCCTCATCCCTCAGTCAGCTACTTGCCCAGGTCTGCCAGCTTGTTCCTTGCTCACAGTACTTCCACCCATCCATGCACTGCCTCCAACACTGGTTCCAATGCTATCCCCATGAGCTCTCCATCCTGGAGCACCAATGGAGGTTGATGCCTCTTATCAATGCTCAGCCTTGCCATTGATGTGCTATCAAAGAAGTTCAGCCAGGCTTCTTTGTTATCCACATCCTGATGTGCAATTTGGACAAAGAGCATGTTTGGATGTCCAAGGATGGTCCATGTGCATCATAATAGTATAAAATGGAATTGTGAGAGAGAAGATAAGAATTTAGTTGAACTTTGGGTTTTCATATAGCATTGAACCCATTTGACTTTGCTCACAATTAAGCCTTATTAAGAAGTGATGATAAATCCAGCAGTCATACAAATCTCCTAGATTAGAAAAAAAAGTGTAGTTTTTATGTTCAAGACAAGCCGATCAAAAGAGTCAGCGTCTATGTGAACTATCCTTGAAATTATCGAGTGTGCATCTGAATGGCAACAATCAGTGAAATATAACTGGGAAGGGATCTTCAGGTGGCATGTCATTCCAAGCAGGATCGGTATGAGGTCTGCCAGGAGGTTGCTGCGCAGATGGTAGCTCAATGTCCAGATGCAACTTGAATGATAGGAAAATGCAAAAACAAATGTAGCAGCACAAGTCCATACAACTTGTGGTAAAAATATTGTACCGAAAAGAAGATATGTAAATTCGCTTGATGTGGCATGTGATGAGATGATCCCACCACCACACAAAGCCCGCCATCAACGGAGGGAAAAACGCACCGCACGGTTCGCTCAACTTGATAATTAACCGTAATTTCTACGAAGAATCAGATGCCTGATCTTTCAATTGACTGTCCTATATGTATGTACCCTACATCCCTTTGCCAAGTATCATTCTGAGCTGTCCTCTAAGATCTACTGAAGAGACACGCTATAGCTATTCGTCACCAACGTCGCCGAGCCGGTGAACGGTTCCGTTCCCGCCTGAATCGCTTGCACATACTATATCCCAAAACTCATCAGCCGAGGCCCACAACCACGAAGGCACACGAATAAAGTAAACGCACCTGAGTACCCGCAACACCCTGGTTCGCGACGAGGTAATCTGTTGATGCACAGTAAGAAAATAATAGACGAGGATGCAGATACGTTGGTAGGTACGCACCAAAGAAGTCTTTCAGATCCGCCGAGAAGGAGGTGATGTCTCCCGATGCGCTGACGAACGAGATGACCTGCCAGTTCGAGTTTGGGCCCTTCCACAAGTTCCACGTGTGTCCCGCGATGGAGATGCCCGATGCGATTTGCGAGCCTACGGGTTGAATGCTGACGAAAAACGCGCTCAAGTTATGCTCGGGTCTCGCAAAGCTGGAGACAGATGACGTACCCGCCAAGTCCAGAGAGCCAGATCATGCTAGTGCAGACAAGGTGAGTGCTACCACTGCCGGCCCAGAATGCTTGACTTACATCTCATAGGACGATGCAGTTGTGGCAGGCTCGCCAGAGGCGGCGGTTCCGAACCAGATATCGTAGCTATGTCGTAATCAAGAACTTGTAAGCCGTGGTTTTATAGTGACAGTTCACCAACAACTCACGCGACATCAGCACGGATACCCGAGGATTGGGACTGGTATGCCCAGTTCCATGACGTCGGGGCGGATTGAACGCTTTGGAGCTAACCGGAGAAACATCAACATCTGCAATAAGCGCTTAGTATCTACGTACCTGCTTGCCCTTTGCGCTGTTGGAGATGACGTTGGGATCTGAGGTCGAGATCGAGGTCAGTCCTTTGGACCATATCATCCAGAATACTCACAGCTCTTGACATTATTCGGGTTATTCGCCCAAGTCCAAGTCGTCGACCACGAGACACTATTTCCCGATGCGCTGTTCAAAGTCGAGGACTGGCTGCCGACGCCAGACACTGCTCATGTTGAAAAAGACGAGTAGTAGTCAGAAAAGGATAGACGTACACATGCCCCATAAGTTCTGGCAGAGTGTATATGAGCCCGCTGGGATACAGTCGTACTGTCCGGTGATTGTTTGGGCAACAGTGCTCGCGGTGGAGAGCGCAAGAGAGAAAAAGACGTGTTTGTATAGCATGTCGACTCGAGTTATGGATGGAGTGGCAGAAAGGTATTTAAGTATGCACCCAGTAAGATCATGACAGATGGCCGGATAATTAGAAGTCGAAGCATGTGAGTGGAAGAGATGCGAGGAAAGGCCGTCTTTATGAAAGGAAGAAGGTCATGAGATGGCGAAATGGGGGAATTTCAAGAGTCGACCGAGCAAGAAGGATATATCAACATTCAAAGTGGGAATGTGATTCTCTGGGCAAGACCTTGGCGTAAACGTGCTATCTTTTTGTTGTGACTGTGGCGTGTGCCACGGAGGCGTGGGAAGTGACGTATTGTGGTCGATGTCGTCATGTTGGTAGGGATTTGAACTGGAACGACGAGGAGATGGGAGGGGAGCACAAATGTCCCGTCTGCGATGCCACATTCACAAGACCTCAGCACGTCGCTCGCCATATGCGATCTCGTAAGTCATAATCATAATCGCTCCACTTGGATCAATCCCTGATCACAACCACAGACACTGGCGACCGTCCTTACAGATGTCTTTTCTGTCCCGATCAGTTTGCCAGAAGGTCCGTTGCTTTTTAAAACTCTGCTATTCCAACCCCCACACTCGTCACAAGCGATCTTCTCAGTAGGCACGTCAACAAATGTCATCCTGCAGAAAAGACGCCCGCTGGTCCCCCAGGCAGAAAAGGCTCTCGCGCCGCATTGCGTGCCACATCTTCCAAGCAAATTTGCGACCAGTGCGTCAGGTCCACTCTCGCCTGCGATGGCGCCAAACCATGCGGTACACGTCTCCACTCTCTTCTATTCATATATCCTCTCATTCTTTTTTATAGCACGATGCACACAACGCAACATCCCCTGCACATTCGTCGACTTTCATCGCCAAACTGCACCTCAGGGCCCTGGTCACCCTGACCACTCTACTCCCCCAGCTCCTTCTCACCCTCCATTTTCTACTACTGCCCTCCAGCCCGCGCTTGACTTGCAGCAGACCCAGCAATTCTATATTGATCCGTCGTCTCCTTGGAACTACCAGGAGACCCGTGGTCAGTCGATCCCTCTTTCTCCAAGTGCTTTAGCGCTCATCTTCTCACAGCTGACCATCACCTCCAATCATTCATGAGCAGTAAGAAACACTTACATCACTGTCTCACCGAGTATTTGTCAGATCGTCCAACAGACTATGACGCCTCTTCCTCTGCCTCTTCATCCTCTTCTCATCTTCCAATCGAGGGGTCATTTCAACTTGACGTGTGTATTGTCTATTTTTGTCCTTCCCATCATTCATCGTGCCCATTCAGACCGCGTTTGATTCCTACCATCAGGCCCATCCTGCCCCAGAAGCCCCTTTTCACTCTGCTTTTGACGTCCTTTCCATCCACGATCCTGATGCCGCCCCATTCTTCTCAAATGTTCATCCCCAGCAAGACGCACACACTGGCCTTCTCCCCAACCTGATGGGTACCGGCATTATACGCGATCCCAATGCGACCCCCATGTCTCACGACGATCTCTCCTGGACTCACCTCATCAATGCAAGTACCCCAAACCATGCCACGCCTACTCCGACGGCGTTTCAACTTCGTCGCCGTGCTGCTTCAATGTTCAACGTCAGAACACCTATCGCCGCCCCTCAGGCCTTTATACACCCTGATCATGCTGTTCAGCCTACTCAGCGACTTCAGCAGCCTCACCATGACCACCAGTTCCAGCGTCAACAACCTCTCTATAGTCTCCCCGTTCCTCTCGAAGATCTCAGCAGCTGGTCTGCAAAAATCCATTCCCAACCTCCACCTGAGCTACGACTCGCCGCCGCCAAGGTAAAAACACGTCGACAGACCCTCTCTGGCGGTGAGCACGACCGTGAACGAAACTCTCAACTTCCCCATTCGCTTCCACCACCGTTCCCCTCTACTTCGGGCAGCGGTCCAGACGGGAAAATGGGCCTTGTCAATACCAACTCGTTCACTGAGTACAGAGACAGTGCTTCCCCCGTAGACCCACACACTCGTTCGTCGTCCTCGTCCACAGCGAGCTGGGAGAGCTCCAGTATGAACTCCGAGTCGGCGATGCGCCCATCTTTCAAGCGTCTGCCTTCTGCGACGCCTCTCGAGCATGACCGCGAGCGCAAGCGCGTCCTCTTCTCCTATCCTGATCCTGTTGACAACGATGCAGGACTGAAAATCGAGGACGCCGTAGCGATGCCGTCACTTGAACATGACGACGAGCGTGAGCATGTTCTTTTATCATATGGATCTCGCTCTGCAGAGGATGGTGTTGTGACGGATGGCGAGAGTAGATTTTCGGCTGGACCGACTGCCGATGTGCAAAGGAACGAGGGTACTGGCGGTGGAGGTGGGAGTATGAGGTTTTGTTAAGCATTCAGCTTGGAACTCTTTGACTCGGAGCCCTCGTTTTGATTTTTGTCTGTTTGTTCTCGTTCGTTACTGTTTCCTGCCGTTTACTATAATTACTCTTTGCTGTGTGTGGCTCGTTGTTTTCATAAATACCGTGTAGGAATTGGTTTTGATTGGTGAGTTATGTATGTATGTCTTTTTTTTCAAATAAAACTTATCTATACGGACATATATAGGGACTTGTCCTTGGATCGAATCACGGGGTTCGGCTGGTTTATGGCTTTTGGAATTTGAAACATGCGCCAACGTTGGTCTTTTTGATGTAGATTGGGTAGTTGTCTTTTTTTTTCGTAATTCATGGAATTTGAGACATGCGCCAACGTTGGTATTTTTGATGTAGACTTTTTGGTTTGTGAGGTTGGGTGGCTTTCTTTTTTTTCTTCCGTATTTGAGACATGCGCCAACGTTGGTCTTCTTGATCGTCAATAACTGACTATGTTAGTTGTGAGATTGGGTGGCTTTCTTTTTTTTCGTATTTGGAACTGTTGGAATCCGATGATCCCCTTGGGTGGAATGTATACGAGAATCTAAGAAACACGGTAAGTATATTCCTCAGTCTCGTATAAGTGACTTAGTGCTACCTAAGAAACACGGTAAGTATATTCTAGGGTAGCGTTAGTTATGTGCGTGGGGACATAGGTATTATTTACGCACCCTCAGTCTCGTATAAGTGACTGAGGGTTGTTTCTATGTCGGATCTACATTTATACGTTCATGAGACAATGGTAGCATTGTCAGTTACGCGTGTGTATGATATGAATGGGTAGCCACTAGTGTGAAGGGTTGGATCGACGCGGTTATGACGTCGTAGTTGATGGTGTCCTGATTATCGGCATGCTAAACAGAAACATGCGCCAACGTTGGCCTTGTTGATCGTTCAATGCTTATGTATATTATAGACTTTTTTGTTTGTGAGATTGGGTGGTTTTCTTTTTTTTTCGTATTTCTGTTTTCGGTCACTTCTGCAGCTTCTACCACTTGAAACATGCGCCAACGTTGGCTATCTTGATCGTCAATGACGGACTATGTTACCATAGGCTTTTTGTTTGTGAGATTGGGTAGCTATCTTTTCTTTCTGTATTCATGTCTTTTATGAGAGAAACAAAATTGGGATTCGAGTCTAAAAATCGGGATTCGGGTTGAGGATTAGCAGGGGTAATGCAACACCGGTTTGAGGAGAAGATCATTTTTTTTCGTGGACCAGTAAGATATGTGTGTTTAGAATTCACTGTGGACGAAATAACTAGGAACGCAAGCGCGCTTCCTAGGCCAAAAATCTTGACGAACTAATCATTATTCAACTTATGGTCATCATCTTCGAATGACGTTTTCTAGTAGTACGTCTCAGATCTCATTTGCAAGGACCCTTCCCGATCCTCCTAATCCTTATTCCACCCTCCAGCATACATACAAATATACGCCTCCCCCAGCAAGAGTCACTAAGCAGAGAGATCCTCCTCGGATGTCTGCAAGGCAATTATTGAATTGTGTAATACCTCAACAGAAGAAACCTCTTTGATGAGGAGGATTGTCAATGTTGGATAAACAAACTGTCAGTAATCAAATTAAGTACGAAGAATACAGATGTCACAGACATTATTAGCTCACAGAAATGTTCCTGTACAGAGATACAAAGGCCAGATACGGTGGAGAATCTAGCAACACAAATTGAAGTACAAACATCCCAAGCTGTTCAGGGGTGAGGTGCCTTTTTTGGAGGGAATTCAATCCTAGACTATACCTGAAGGATACAGTAGATGGCTCCGGAATCTACAAGAAGAGCTAAGATACGCCATGATCCAATGAATTTTTGATGCGAGATTTGAATCTTTTTAAGGAATCTGAGATGTCCCCTGTATGTAACGTTACCTCAACTGATACAATACTTAGTGTACATATGTGCACTCACCAGAGAGTCAATCCAATGAGTAATGTGGCCATTGCATTGGTCAAAAGAGATAATCCAAAGAAAACATAACCAAAGTTACGGGCCCATTCTTGGTTGCCAACCAGACCAGTAAAATTGGAAGTTTTAGCCAAGGAAATAAATAACTGTTCTCTAACTGGAACGCCACTGCTCCAACCTTCGCCAGCAGAGAAGAAGGAAGAAGTAATCAAGTATCCCAGCATGACCCCTTCACAGGATGACTGTTGAATGAATAGTAACACTACAATTCTTAATCAAGAGACATACCAAAGGAACAGATACACAATCCAACTGAAAACACCAACACCCATCTTTGCCTGTTGAAGACAAGCCATGCACGCCATACAATTATAGCATCGTTGAGAACAAGCTGCTTGGCAGGAAGTAGATCAGCTACAGTGAATGCCAAAGTCATTCGAGACACACAGGAAAAGTAGAGAGCCAGAGCATTGCAATGGGAATTGCATTAGCGCGTAGTTCAACAGACCTAGAAGGGACGAAAACACGTCCTTCCGGAATCCCATTCATGAAAGTCTCCAATGTTGGAATGTTGAACATCCCATACAAAGCATACAAAGCAAGATAACCAAGACTTGTTATCAGACTGAATGTAATCATGGTCAATGTTGCTTGTGAATGCAAAGACTGTCCTTGACGCCTGGGAAAATATTGTGATTGAGTTTCTCAATGGAGTGTACTTGTCCACGCATGCATACTTTATGACAATACAAATTGCCGCGATGTACAGGGGAGTGAATATTCCTGTCATGTTAGAACATACAAAGAATCCAGAAACGACAGGTAATCAAGGTTCATGAAAAAGTTAATACACAGATCACATGGAATATGGTGACACATACCTGTACATAGGAGACTGGCTGTCCAATCTATGAGGTTGGACTCCATGCTCAAGCCTAAAACCATTAGGGCGCTACGTGGCGCAAATGACATTTGTGGTCAAAGTGGAAGACAACACCACGGGAGCAAGGAATATAAGCCTTGTGGTTGAGTATATCAATCACAGGAAAGTGACTATTCTCACTCCAATCTACCTACCATGATACATATCATTTAAAAGTTCATCAGAAATGCCACAAGACAACCATCTCAGATGGCGAGACTCGAGTTCATCAGGTACACTTGATTGTCTCGTTATTATTCAGCAAGCCTGACATCCGCGGATATCAAGCAAAACAACTGAACAAGTGTAACTTCTGAGGTTTGGACCTTGCGATTCGCAATGCGGCGCGTCCTAGAGCACTGAGAACCCGAATGGTAACTACTCACTCCGATATACCCAGAGCATGGTTACGTATGTACCGTGACATAACTTAACAATATAAAAATAACTGAAAGATTTGCCGTTGCGACATTATCCGTGATTGCACAATATTGTTTACGGAGACAAGCAACTCCACTGAATGCCGATCATGACAGCTTGAAATAGTTTTGTGGCTCCTGTTGCAGATATTTACAAGTTCTGAATCGTTTGATTGGTTGATGTTTTTTTTTTTTTGAACTCCTCTATTAGAATGTTCCATCGTGAACGCCTCTGGATAGAATCACTTATTCTCTCGGGCCTACAGTATTCCAACAATCTTGTTAGAACATCAGTAAAATGTCTAATCCATCTTTGGTTTGAAAGCAACATTTTTGGTTTTTGAGTGACATCTTTGATCTTGGAGGCGTGTCTTGATCTTGAGGATATATAGCACCCTTCTGAGAATGTGGACTTGGGACCTTTAAATGTTTGTTTGTGAGATGTATATACAGCTGACAGCTGACAATCTAGTTCGTCATAGATCGCGCATGATCATAAGCAGTCCAACATAGTGCTTTTTCCAATGGTTCGTTCAATGCCGTCGTCAAAATCGCTCTGAGCTCGTATACTGCATCATTTGCAAGGACTCTTCCTGATCCTCCTAGTTCTATGTCCATGGGCCAGTCCACCCTCCAGCATATATACAGATCAATGCCTCCCCAAGCATGAGTCACTAAGCAGAGAGATGCTCCTCGGATGTCTGCAAGGTGATTATTGAGTTGTGTAATACCTCAACAGAAGAACCCTCTTTGATGAGGAGGATTGTCAATGTTGGATAAGCAAACTGTTAGTGATCAAATTAAGTACGCACAATATAGTTATCACAGACATTATTAGCCTACAGAGATGTTCCTGTACAGAGATACAAAGGCCAGATATGATGGAGAATTCAGCGAAATAAATTGGAGTACAAATATCCAAAGCTGTTCGTTTTTCGGAGGGAAATCAACCTAGACCATACCTGGAGGATACAGTAGATGGCTCCGGAAGAAGAGCCAAGATGCGCCATGATCCAGTGAATTGTTGATGCGAGATTTGAATCTTTTTAAGGAATCTGAGATGTCCCCTGTATGTAATGTTACCTTGACTGAAACAATAGTGTACATATGTACACTCACCACAAAGTCAGTCCAATGAGTAATGTAGCCATTGCATTGGTAAAGAGAGATAATCCGAAAAAAACATAACCAAAGTTACGGGCCAATTCCACGTCAAGCACAGGACCGTTGATAACGGAAACCTCAGTTATGGAAAGAAACCCTTGTGCTCTAACTGTAGTACCACTGCTCCAACCTTGGCCAGTAGAGAAGAGGGAAGAAGTAATTAAGTACCCCAGCATGACCCCTTCACAGAATGACTGTTGAATGAATAGTAACAGTGCAATTCTTAATAATGAGACATACCAAAGGAACAGATACACAATTCAACTGAAAAGACCAACACCCATCTCTGCCTGTTGAAGATAAGCCACGCACGCCATACAATTATAGCATCATTGAGAACAAGCTGCTTGGCAAAAAATAGGTCAGCCACGGTGAATGCCAAATCAATTTGAGACACACAGGAAAAGTAGAGAGCCATAACATTGCAATGGGAATTGCATTAATGTGTAGTTGAGCAGACTTGGAAAGGTCGGTAATTATTATGTCCTGATTCCCAACCATGAGGTCTCCAATGTTGGAATGTTGAGCCTCCCATACAAAGCAAGATAACCAAGACTTGTTATCAGACTGAATGTAATCACGGTCAATGTTGCTCGTGAATGCAAAGACTGTCCTTGACGTCTGGGAAAATATTGTGATTGGGTTTCTCATGGAGTGTACTTGTCCACGCATGCATACTTTATGACAATACAAATTGCCGCGATGTACAGGGGAGTGAATATTCCTGTCATGTCAGGACATACAAAAAATCCCAAGGTTCATGAACAAGTTAATACACAGATCCCATGGAATATGGTGACACATACCTGTACATAGGAGACTGGCTGTCCAATCTATGAGGTTGGAACTCCATGCTCAAGCCTAAAACCATTAGGCCGCCACGTAACACAGATGACATTTGTGGTCAAAGTGGAAGACAATACCACAAGAGCAAGGAATATATAACCCTTGTGCTAAGTATTAGATGATGGGAGGTGGCATGGAGAAAGTCAATTGACATACAGGAAAGTGATTATTCTCACTCCAATCTACCTACTTACCATGACACATATCATTCCCAGGTTCATCAAAAATCCAACGAGACAACCATCTCCGATGACGAGTTCATCAAGTTATTATTCAGTAAGCCGGCATCTGCGGAATATACTTTAAGAAGACCCTGACAATATGGAAACAACTGAAAATTGACCGTTGTGACATATCCCTGATTGCACCATGTTACGAAGACAACCAACTTCACTGAATGCCGATCATGGCAGCTTGGAACAGTTTTGCAGCTCTGTCGCAAATATTCTACGTTCTGAATTGTTTTTTTTTCGTTGTTTTTGAAACAGATGTTGTGTCTATTTTTGACCTCCTCAATGAAAATGTTCATCATGAAAACCTATGGATAGAATCAGGTACAACTCATTCTCTCGGACCTACAGTATTTCGACAATCTTGTTGGGACACCAGGAAAATGTCTATTCCATCCTTTGGCTTGAAATCAGCATTTTTGGTCTTTGAGCGATATCTTTGATCTTGGAGGCCTTGATCTCGAGGATATGATCTTTTGTCTCCGAGCATGCCATCTTTTGTCTCCGAGCATGCCATCTTTTGTCTCCGAGCATGCCATCTTTTGTCTCCGAGCATGCCATCTTTTGTCTCCGAGCATGCCATCTTTAGTCATTGGTACCCACATTTTGATCAATCAGAAAATGATATTTTATTTTTAGCATAGTGATTCATGCATAGAAATACTTAAAAGCAACCAAAGTCAACCTGCAATCCTCATCAAGTGTGGACCGCTGAGAATTGTGTTAATATGAATTGATGTCAATGGCATGATGTCTGTGAATGGTATCAGGTTTCACAATCCACATACCTGTTTCTTTACATGTCTCCTCACTCACTGCTGAGAACCATGTTACCACAGCACATGAATAGGAAACACTTTTCCCTGTCAAAATGAAAAAAGTGTACTATCCGCACTACACGGAGTCCTTGGAAACCTAAGACATTTGATCTTGTCTCTGTTGCGCGGGTCGTCGCCGAGGCCAGGAATGGAGAGTGCGAGCACGTGAATTTGAACCGAGGTGCGGACGCAACATGAGTGCGTGTGAGTGCGGCCACCGTCGAAGGGATGCTTGGAGGGGCACAGTCAAAGGATGTGATGCGGGGCCGGTGCTGGCTTGATTCGGCCAGTGCGGGGACAAAACAATAAGCGTATTGAGTGTACAGAAGAAAACAGCGTATGTAACTACGAGTATGCATGAAGGTATTTGTACGTATTAGTATTTAAGGTGTCCGTGAAGCCTGGTACCTGTAACAGTCTCTTTGGCCCATTTCTCCAGAATTGTACAACATGGATGCTGTAATGTAGTTATGGGAATCAAGAAGCTCTTATTTCTTAATCACACAAGATGAATCAGACTGCATCTAGGATTGCATCTACCTACCCTTGTGCGAGACCACTCCTTGTCCGTGATTGTTTAGATAATCCGACGTGATTTAACAGAAGCACCCATCTTGGTGCCATAAGAGAACCTCACAAAGTGCTAATGGATGCTATATTGCGGGGTGTAATGTACGAGGTATAATGATAATACGAATGTGCACTGTCCTAGAGAATCCAAAATGTAATTGTAGGTAATGTATGCGTGTCATGGGTAATTGATAATGATGATGGATGGGTATAGCAAAGAAGAAATGTGATGCAAAAAGAGGAAGGAAACAGCAGGTATCACGAGAAAGAAAGGAGGTTGTAAAAAGAAGAGGGTAGAGGGTCTCACTCTCACTCTCACAGCGATGTCGGTTCTAAAGCATCTGGCTTGAAGCGGAGCCTAGCAACGAGGACGGTATCCCAACTTCGTCCAACTTTTGAGACCTTGCTCGAAGAGACGGCATGTCCTGGAACGGGTTCGTCGTACGAGGGACCGCCCATTTCGGGTGGTTTTTCAGTGTCGGTAGTAAACGTTCCCCAGGGTTGACCATTCCTAGGAGACGGGAAAACGTTGAAATGTGCCTTGAATGGATTCAAACTTGTAAAAAAAAAACATTCGAGTGAAGAACAAGAAGCCATACCTGGCCATCAGGATGATTATGGCTCACAAAGAGGGCATATTCCTGAGCGTCGAGGGTACCGATGACTAGAAAGAGACGTCACAATAGATACAGAACAATCAGGGAAAAAAACGTACCTAGGAACAGATCTTCCTTTTGAATGTGGTGCATAGGCCCGTAAATCTGCATGATCGCGTCTACATTCGCCTTGAACCACTTCTTCGGCACCTCCAAACTCTCCATATAACGATACATTGTCGACTCTGTAAACATATGCGCCGTCTTGTGACCAGCCCGAAGAGGGAACGAATATCGACGGGCGATATTTTGCCTTGTGAACGAATCAGCTGACGCCACCATATGAACCAACGCACACTTACGACGAGACTGCCCCACTCTTACCCCTGAACGTGAGCAATCCAACAAATGCATCATATCCTCTCTGTGCAGCGTTCCTCCTGTCCTGACGGTGGCCCCCCGACGACACCCGTCCATACCCAAAAAGCGACGGCAATCCACGCACATCACTTTCCTTTCCCTTCTCCGGCGAGAATGAATTGAACAATGTGACAAACTTTCCCTCTGGCTTCATGAGGTACCCGACCGCGCCGAGCTTGACCAGCGACGGTTCCCAGAGTGGTAAGGTCACTGTCCAAAAAAAGAAATGAGAGCCCGATACGAAAAGAGACATGAAAAGCTTACACGACGGGTGGAACTGATGGCTCAACAACAACCTGTACCTCCTCTCATCTCTCATCAACTTGATTCTCTCGTCCTGTGGCGCGGGACTATCATACCCCTGGATCTCCGGCGCCCCGAGCGTCGTCAACGCCAGATCCTCAAGTGAGCTGGTCGGCGGTGTATGCGTGAAAAGCGACGACGCAAGAGAAGACGACGACTGCGAAGGAGTTGAGGGCGTGTAGAACACGGGCTCTGGCATACGAACACGGCTCGAGGAAACGATATCCTCGCGATGAGGCTGGTACTCGTATCCCTCCTTGGCCGGCGACGTCGGGGATATTTCTTCGTCTGCCGTAACAAGAGTACCATCTGTGGCTGAGGAACCGGGTGAAGCACCATGCAGGGCACTATCGGTGTTAGCTAAAAGACCAAACGCGTCAGCACAAAGCCCCCGAAACGCAAGAACCTGAAACATACGAGGAGTACCCATCAAAGGGAGGGGTATAGGCCGCATATCAGGCGACGATTTAGATTTCAAATGATCCCACTCCCACTCCCACTGCCTGCTGCTCCTATCAATCGTAATCGGAGACGACAATGGCATCGGCGGCTCTTCCCCAATCGTGTTTACGAATGCTTGACGCATCGCTTTGACATCCTTGGCAATTACCTCGAACGACGGTCGAACGGTCGGGTCATGATGCCAACACAGACGGAGAAGATCCTGGAATAGCGGTGTGTTGTAGCGAGAGAGCGGGATGGTGGGGCGGGTATTTTCGCCTTGAAGAAAACAAACGTCCTCAGCAAGCACGCACAATAAGCAAAGACACGACTTACGAAGCACGAAATGTCTGACTGCATCGTCGTCCGCAAGCGGCCATGGCAGCTTGCCCATCGACACAATTTCCACGCACGAGATTGCATACGCATAGATGTCCATCTGGGGTGTGAGAGCAAGCTGACTCTCACCCGACATGAGCTCGGGTGCCTGCCATCTCAACGTGCCACCTACAACAAGTTAACACCTGTTACCACTGAAAAATAACGAAACATACGAGGTGGGGCCGCTCCACTAATCCTATACGCCTCCGACTTCATCTCGCTCTGTCCGAAATCCGAAATGACACAATGAACATCGTCGTCGACGAGTACATTCGCCGCCTTGAGGTCACCATGCAACACCCCATTCGCATGCAAATACTCCATCCCCTGCGCAATCTCCAACATGAACCTGAACAAATCCTCCTCTTTCCTGAGGCGCCCCTCACCCTCCTTCGCATGCTTCTGCCCTTCTTCCCAAATCGGAAACACGGCCCTCGTACCCTCAACACCCCTCTCGACCCTCTTCAAAAACTCGACCAAACTCCCCCGCCTCATATACGCACATACGAAAAACCACGGTCTCTCCCCACACGCGCTACTCGCTCCGTAGAGCTGCAGCACGCCTGGATGGCTCAACCCCCTCCACACCTGCACCTCCCTAACAAACAGCTCCCTAGGCGTCGTCGGGGCAAGAACCTTTATCGCAACGGTCCGCCCGCGCCACGTCCCACGATAAACATCGGAAAAGAACCCAACGCCAATCTTCTGCTCGCGATCGACTTCGTAGCGCGTGATCGTCCACGGAGGTAGAGACGACGTATGGACACCTGCACCACGTGACATGCGTCTGAGCGCGTCGATCCCTGATTCAATAAACTCCCGATCGAGCGTGTCGCCTACCCACACATCGTCTTTGCCGTCCACATTCGCCCCGGGCCCAGTGGACATACGCCTACCCGACGTCCACTTGCTCCGCTTCACCTCCGTCTTATTGGGATTCGCACCAACACCCGCGCCGCCAACCCTCTCCAATGCCCTCTGGAGCGTCTTGATGGCCTCTGGCATCTCCTCCCTCCCAATCTGCAGCACCCTCAGCATTTCGACATCGCTCCCCGCCCTCAACGCAGCACGCATCAAGGCTCTTGTGTCCTCCTTGTCCTTTTCCTGGTCATGTGCGTCCTGCGAGGCTTGTACGGTCTTGAGAGTAGGCAGGACTAGGGATGCACCTAGAAGAGGACCTGGGGAGTGGGTAACATCCAGAGTAGATGACGGCACAGCGAGCGGCGGTGTAGGCGTGGGCGTCACATGCTCGAGCCCACGCGACTGCTGCGGCTTCAGAGTAATCGTGCTCTCACTCGTACCCATCTCCATCCCACTCAACCCAAGCCCAACGACCACGCCCTCCTGTTCCTTCCCGGGCGCCTTGCCACTCAAAATGTCCACCAAAACCCTCTGATCCTCCTTGCGCTCCTTCTCGGCCTCTTGCACGGTCCTGAGTATTCTGATTTGTATACTGAGACCGAGCATGCCGAGGGCTTCGGTGAGCTGGGCGTCGCATGATCGAATTTGAGCTTGAATCTCGTCGCGTTTGAGGTAGCGCTTGAGAAATGGCCGGTGGACTTGTTTGAGGAGGAATGATTCGACGGCGTGAAAAGATCTGGTGGGTAGAATTAGTAGGAGAGAAGAGAGGAAGATAGATAGACAATCGCGAGCGATGACTGTCATGGGCCTAGATTGTGCGGACCACAGCCATCCAGAATGCTACAATAGACGCCCAAAAGGACAAACAGCATCTCCTTACAGATAGCTAGCGCCCAAGGAAAAAGAACAACTACGTACTCTGTAAGCTTGGCAATGGGAACTTGAAGCTCCTCGTCGACTTGGTCGCCCGCTTCCCTAACTTCTTCGCGAACAGAGAGCAGAACATCGGCGCAGCGCTGTGTAAGTCTGAGACATTGCAACCGATTCGTCTGTACGTTGTCGTTAGGGATTGAAACAAGAGAAAGAGGGAAAAACAAACATCAACGGACTGTAATGCATCCCATATTTGTAAAAGAACACGAGCGGTGGGAGCGAGACCGGGTACTGGAACATGATCAAGGATGGTGATACTTGTGAACAAAATTTCGTGAGCGACGTCCATGGTCGTACCTAGGACAGAAGCCGCTGCCTGACCGACTCTCTGCGGAAGGATCAGTTTTGTTGCAAGTACGAGAAACAAGGAGGTAACTCACCTCGCGGGTATGGACCCAGCCTTCGGTCTGTTCTTCTGGCACGGTCTTCTTTTTCCTAGGTGGATCTCTCCAGGGTCTATGTTCCTCCATCTGCTCATCCCTGCCTCCCCACCAGCTTGCGGGACTGCCCATGGGGGGCGTGGCTAGGCCACTTCGTCTCTTTAGCACATTATCAACGCTGTCTTTTCTCCTCCTCACGCCACCGGCGCCCACAGATATTCCAAAGACAGAGAAACCGCTGCTTTGGTGGGGCTGATGTTGGTCTGCGAGAGGAACGCTTGATTCGGAGACGACGCGACTGAGCAGTGACGCGAGTGTGCCTGTGCCTGAGGAGGGACTAGGCGGTGGATGTACGGCGATAGCGGAGGTTGTCTGGCCCCTTGGGCGGGTAAAGAAGTCTTGGGCAGGAGAAGGAAGGAGGCGTGGACTTGAGCGTGGGGACGCGTTGGGGTTGAGCGGGGAAGAAGAGATGGATGTATGGCGAGTGCGGGGTGTTGGAAGAGGAGAGGGAGATGGCGTAGGCGAAGGCGGCATTGCGCCACAGAAGGGAAGGTGGAAGAACAAAGGAAAGAGGCTGACGTGAGAAATCGATCAATGAGAAATCGCGCTCTTTATAAGAACAAGATGTGCTGCTGCAGAGCCCGTCCCAGTTTGATATGGAAATCAAAACGTCACATGGACGCATTGGCTCATTCCCCACCCGACATCCTCGCCCCTCCAAGCCCCGGTACTCCATCGACAACCTTTCTTGCTCCCCTTTGATTTACCTCCGGGTAACAACAATAAATTATATTATGATCGGATGCATTGCACTTGCGCAGCACCGGCGCCTCTGGAGTCTGATGACGCGCAATTCACCCTCGGAACTTCGACTACACATGACTCACTCCTGATACAGTCTCTTTTCAACAGGTCCCCTTGACTGAACCTAATTACCTGTCCAAGGAGCCGGCCACTCCGATCATTTCTTTGAATCCTCTATATTCACCGCATAAACACACTGCCGAGGGACCGAGATCCTCGACACTCATACATTTGTCGCAATTAACGCTCCCGAATTCAGCACTGCCCATAACAATCCCTCTGAAGGACAACCTCTGCTCAACCGTCGCTAACAATTCCTCTGAAGGACAACCTCTGCTCAACTGTCGCTAACCCAAACTTAACATGGTGAGATGGCCGAGCGGTCTAAGGCGCCAGACTAAGGTAGTCCCATCCAATCTGGTCTCTTCGGGGGCGGGAGTTCGAATCTCCCTCTCATCAGTAATAATGTATTCCTTTTGTTTTCTTCTTGTACTTCTTTTTTCCTGGTTCAGAACTTCACAGGGCAGTTCAGTATATTCCCAGCATTCAGCTCTGGATTCACCGCATGGTTACCTTCCCAAAATAGAAAGGGTGGACAACCATCACTAATATGGTGAGATGGCCGAGCGGTCTAAGGCGCCAGACTAAGGTATCCCATGCACCAGCTAGGTTTCCCTAATCTGGTCTCTTCGGGGGCGGGAGTTCGAATCTCCCTCTCATCAATAGGGGTGCTTATTTTTTGATTTCTCATTTGTTCAAACTGACCCCTCGAGCACAAAATATCACACCTGGAGCGAAAGTTTCTTTTTTCCAGCATCCGGAGTCATTACTACCTCCTTCTGGCTTGCTCACACCCTCACTGAACACATGGTAAGATAACCTGACGATCCAACGCCTGGCTTCGTGCACTTACCTGGAAGTTCAACTCATAGCAGCATCAGCTGAGATTTGGTCTTATTGTTGTTTTCAAGTTCGGCATACACTTCTTCATCACCTTATCTCACGCACTATTTTCCCCTACCATCGAATCTTCTCGCTTACTCACTCGTTATCATGCACACGAGTGAGGTACCCAGACAAACCAATGCGTCGGGGCCCAACCACTTGAAGTGTCAAACTGTAAATGAGCTTAGCCAATCCTTGCGGTTGTTTCATTTCTATATCATACTTATGCAGCTGTCAATCCGGTGAAAGGAACACATATGAAGATGGAGTAGATTTCATTTAACCTTACATAGATTGACGGTACTAATACACATTTCAGCTTTGACAAGATACTACCACTACGTGTGCACGAACGCTCAAGCGGCCGAAGGTAAAATTGGAACGGATAACAATACTTACTTGCCCATCATTTGCTTCCCTTCCTCAATCTTCTTTTCGTTGTGACGTAGCTTTCCTGAAATGACTTTGACCTCGCCTTTCATCTTATTCATGAACCCACTCTTTCGACGTTCCCCACTACTAACACTTGAATGTCTGTCACTTTGCGAGGAGGCGGATGAATGACGTTTTGTGTTTCCCGCATTCGAATCCAACGACGAAAATTTGGCTTCATCCTCCTTGAACTTTGGATCGAGAGGATGCAGTTCGGCGGGATGATAACCTGGATCTAATCGAACGTCCGGGTGAGCGGCAGTTCCACCAACCCCGGGATAATTGCCCTGATTGTTCAACATTAGATACAAGTGAAGTAACTCGTATTAGAGAAGAGAACACGTGCCTGGTTGGATGAGGCATTGTGGGCAGCAGCCGCAACACCCGTGACTCCTGCTCCAACGCCAGCAGCAGCATGCAGATCCGTCTTGTAACCACTTGGACTCTCTCCCGCTTCTGTCGAGGAAGCTTCTTGGCCGAAGGCTCCAGGAACATCGTGACCGCGCTATAAAGTGTGAGAGTCTATTTTCATAGATATATGCCTCATGTACCTCGAGAGTCTATACTATTTAATTAGTGCTTGACAACTAGACGCTTGTAAAGCAAGCTTGCCTGCTTAAGAGGAGAACCCGACCCAAGAACATCCTTTACTCTACCGGCACTGGCACCCATGCCAGCTGCACCAGCGGTCTCCATGGCCATGGGACCAACATCGTCTGCTCAGAGTAAGTACTAGATCAAGACAGTAGGGTTCAACCTACATTGAGGATGAATGCGTTCCTCGGGAAGCATGGCGACACGACTTTCGTTTGGACCACCCGGTAAAGCTCCCACACCACCAGACTTACCAAGTATTTCCTGGTCGGTCTCGTGTGACGGCAAACCCTCGAGACGCCTCTCTTCAGGCAGCTTTGCAACGCTGACCTCAGATGTATTACCGGGAAGGGAGCCCACGCCAACAGCTGATCCTCCAGGCGTTTCCTTCGAGGGTAATTGACTATGTTGAGAAGTGCCTCCAGCTGTGGGGCAGATGATGATATCTCAGCTTCTAGATATTCAGGATATTGTATTGCTCACGGAGATACGCTCCCAAAGACCTTCGGAAATAGTTTTTCGCATTCTGATACATACTGTGCGAAGCCGGTGGGTTATTGGCTTCATATCTTGATTGAGACCATTGATTTCGACGAGAGGATAAAACAAACCTTTGCTAGCGTGAGTGTCGCCCTTATCATGCTTGCGGTGGGAAGTTTTACGACTTTCCATCGCTCTTTCGTCAGGAAGCTTCGCGACGCTGGACTCGGATATATTGCCGGGCAACGATCCAACGCCTACACCGGAACCGCTTGGAATCTCTTTCGATGGAAGCTCAGATGTTCCCGTGGCTGATGGTGATTTTGTCATTATAGATTCAGATGTAAAACAATCATACTCACGAAGATACGCTGCGATTGACTCAGGGAGATAGGGCTTGACTGTTTCGGATACACTCTCGATAGCGCATTCGACTGAGTTCCTGACGCCAGCCCTGGCCTTCGTGTCTTTATGCTCAGAGGACCGCACTGGGGGAGAGGCGGGCGACGCTAAATCAATATTCTTTGTACTCGACAAATTGACGGGCCGGGGTGGAACTGGTGTCCGAGTGGAAGCTGCCGAATCGCCATAAGACGGAGCAGATGAAGTAGTAGAAAATGGTTCAGATAACGAAACAGGTGCTCCAGCAGATGGGATGGGCGAACTAGTGCCGCGGGACGCCGTATCTTGTTTACCGGCATCTCTCAAAAACGGGTTCTTCGAAGCAGAGGCTTGGTAACGGAGCTGACTGCTGGGACTCCTGGTGAATACTGGTCTGTCTCTGCCTGCCCATTCACTGGAGGGCATACGGACTGGGGGATGGGCGGCCATGATAATCGATTGTAACAGACGTCATTTTGAGACCCCCTTTATATAGGTTGCAATTGTCTCAGCAACTATGACGTTGAGTATTGCCACACCATATCATTACATCAACCCAGCTAGCAAAATAATCATTAGCCCTCCTGCAAAGCCGATACATGTGCTACCTATTCCTACCTGAGTGAAAGACCATCCATTGACTTGTCAAGTCAAAACAAAAGTTTTTACCCAAATAATGAGAACGCAGCTAAGCCACGGCGATCATGTGAGCTACTGGTGGAAGTGCTCAGTTCTCTGTTCAGTTCATTCTGTTCACTTTTTCTTTGAGAATCCAAGTTCCGTCTGATGAATCGCCGAAGGAATTCCTGTCTCCTTAATGACGCGGAGTTCGGAAATTTCCATGAACTGTGAATCGAGAATTGAGAGCACTGGTTTACAAGCCGTTCGCACTCTGAAGATGTTGGGAACCATTCCACTAAGCGCAGCTTGGTGGAATGGTTCCCAACAGAACAGACTACTATAAACTCTATGAAATGAGGTTAAGCAAGCCTTGATTAGAACGTGAACTTGGTGATTGTTGTACTAGTATGCCTGTATTGGAGTATGATATAGGAGAACTCTCTTCACAGAATTTCAGCAGCATGTACAGTGGTCACATTATGCAATACTTTGGTCAGAACTTGGGGTGGTTTTTGGATCGGTGGAGGAATTGGGGTTTGTATTCTGTGTTCTTCTGGTGTACATGTGTATGTAGGCAGTGGACTTGTGTATGTGGGGTGTCTTGACCTACTGTGGTGCATGGGTCCTAGCTATGCTGCTCTGGGTCAGTTGTCATAAGGACCTAAATGTTCTGTGGAGGCTAGGAATAGCCTCAAATGATAGAGCTAAATGAAAAGTTTGCCTTGCAATAGGTAGGATTGGTTTTTGTCTTCTTGGAGTTGAAAATTGTAGCTTGTATGAGAAGGTGTGCTTGGCTAGTGTCAAAGTCAGAATAGAGGTCTTGTATAAAGGGACAAAAACTTGATAGCTATTTTGGAGTAGAGGATAAACTTGATACAATGTCTCTTGATAGACCTAGGGGAGTTGTATCTAAAGGGAGATTGTGAGAAATGCAAAATCTGATGTAATCATAGGTGCCAGTAGCAGAATCTGAGGCAGTTTATCCTTAAATTATGGTAGTTTGTAGTAAAGAGACCACACATCAAGGGCATCCAAAGATGTTTATTTATTGTATTGATTGGGGAGGAGAGGTCCACCCTACAGAAGGCTTAATCCTTCTTGTATCATCCTTTTTGGTCTGAGGCCAAGCTTTTACTTATGCCTTTTTTTGATTTAATCCGCTTATGCCCAAGGAGGCATTAATAAGGAGAATCGGGGAGGAACATTAACAAAGGCGATGATTTGCACAAGGCAGTTGAAAGATTGTATCCATTGCACTGGCAGAAAGTCACAACTTGGAGAAGGCTCAAAAACAGATAAAATTAGCATATTGATGGACTATTGTTCTTACCTGCTATATGACATACACATAGACCAATGAAGAATTATAACTGCAATTGGTTTGAGGACAGAGTTATAAATGTATCCAGACAACGAGTTGAATGCCACTATGGAGTTGAGACTGTCAGAAAAAAGCAAAACTTGATAGGGAGGTCAGCAGAAAGAGGCAACATAATTGTGAGTGAGAGAGTTGCAACCAATTTCAAGAAGAAGATGTTGATTTTGGTGGATGGGGGGCATGAGGCAAGTTGACATATGGATCCATTTATGCCATTCCCAATTTAAGGCTCACAATTGGTCCAGAGAACAAGGGACTAACTGAGCACAGTGAGATTGGGGCTGGGACTAAGCATTGATTTGTGAAAACAAAGCCCTAACCAAGTGCAGCAAGGTTGGGGCTGGGAGCAAGTCAGATGTTTGGGGGTAAAGCCCCCAACAAGCATGCCTTCGGCACGAGGCATTATGATTAGATAAAGTTACCTAATCAGCGTTACAACAGCGTGACAATGATCCCTCACTCAATGCTAACCGACCCTAGGCTATCGTTTAGTACGCCCCAACACCTTCTCGAACCGCCCCAACCAAAATAAGCCTTACCGGGTTCCGAATAGGCCCTAAGGATCCGCGTTTACTTCGCGTTTACGTGAGTTTACTCTTCTCCGACAAGAACTTCAAAACTGGGGGGGGCCGAAAATGGCTTTGGCCTCAACGAAGATGTCGCTTGAAAGGCTGTTGAGCATTGCGGAGACACTGGCTCCCCTGTTTTTGGCAAAACTTGAGG
Source organism: Termitomyces sp. MG145 (assembly GCA_003313055.1). NCBI lineage: Eukaryota > Fungi > Basidiomycota > Agaricomycetes > Agaricales > Lyophyllaceae > Termitomyces > Termitomyces sp. MG145. The sequence continues at coordinate 34,221 of QGOB01000006.1, read as the reverse complement.
CGATCTTCCGGTTGGCACCAATCGTGACCAAGTATCTTTTCTTCTTGCTTTTCCTGGCGAATATACGGTCCTGGCCTCTGGCATGGCATTGTAAGTTGTAGACTTCTCTCAGAACAAGCCTCAACACCAAACACGCCGCGAAGTCCGCGTCTTTAGACCAGTCTTCTATATCCGGTTCCAGTACAGTCTGATGCGACTACGAAACATTTTCAAGTCCAAATTCAAGAAGATACAGGCAGAGGATGAATGGCTGGATTCTATATCGCCTATCGGTGGCGATCCTTTGAACTATTTCGTCCGATATAATACCTGGGCCAGTGAGTCCCCTCAGTTAACTGTTGCTTTCATAATGAATGGTCCACAGGTGTCGACGACAGTGATTTTAATGGTCATCTGAGCAACTCAAGCTATGCGAAGGTGATTCTTGCTCTTACGTTGAGTCGTAAGTTCCTGATTGTCTGGTCACTAGACATTGGATTCTGCGCGCTTCAAGGCTGCTTTAGCCATGTTTCCCAGGTTTTTCGTTGCAGGAGGGTGGATGGCACTGGCAGGTATTCGTCACCTCTGTCGAATTGTCTTACGTAAATTTCACCTTCCTTCCAGCAACACACTACAATTTCATCCGCGAGATACCTATGCTGGTGCCTTACGAAGTAAGACTAAGCATCGGAAGTTGGGACCAAAAATGGGTACATCTCCCGGATTTTTGATTTTGTGTTTTATCGAAATTTCTAGCAGATTTACGTCGTTGCCAAATTTGTCACGAAGCCCTCGAAGAAGGCAAAGAAGACACTGAAAACCCTCAAGCAGCCCACATCTTCTGACGTTGACATCAACGGAACGCTCTTCAACGCTTCTTTGCGCACTGATAACCAGATTTCCGTCACTTCCACCCCCGCTGACACTATTGACACTTCTCTTCGTACGTCCGACGCTCTTAAAGCCATCGCAGCATCCCTGTCCTCCCAGCCCGAACCAGATGGCGCCATCCTTAACACCATCTCCGTCTCCCAGTGCTGTTTCAAAATTGGACGCATCACAGTCCCGCCCGCTGTTGTCCTCGCTGCAAATGGCTTCAGCGTGCCCGCATCCCCACTCGTGGATGGCTCTGCGGCCGTAACGTACTCACGTTCTAACCCACCACCACACTGGGCTCAGGCAAAGGCAGTGATGTCCAGGCCTGCGGGGGGGAGCAAGAGGAAGTTGCAGGAGCTTTTCAAGGGAGGATGGAGAGATGTTTCTGAGGCGGAACGCTGGTGGGACGCGGCGATGGGCGGAGCTGTGGAGGAGAGAAGGAGGAAGGGGCTGGAGGTTTTGCAATCATTGGGTTTGGGCATCGCCGGTGTGAGGAATCTATAAGAGGTAGAGAGCTGCAATGCTAGAAAAAGGAAACATCCAACGTGACCATATAGCTTAGGCTTGAAGCTTAGATGACACGTCTTCAAGTAGTGTATACGCTCGTATAACCAGGGAATTGAATTTCAAGTTCGATGATCATTGTGGACTCGTAAAGTACGTGAATGCGAAGCTTGCACCAGACATTAAGGTAGAAAAACATCAAAAGGCGTACGATAAACATGAAGTACATGAAGTCGTGAAGAATGAAATGGATCGGTCGTGAGAGTCATGAAGAAGTAGAGAAGCGACGAACATGAATCGGGTAAGAAAGCCATTAGCGGAACAGCAAATCAATCGGCAGGGCGGCTTTGATCATGTAATCCCATGGCGATGGACATCTCGCAAACGGGAAAATCATCAAAGGACTCTACTTCAGGTTCATCCAAATGGCGACAGTTCTCAAGTGGAGAAAGGAGCCTGCGTTGCGCAAGGAAGAAGTCATGTGCGCGCTGGTTCAGCACTGCTGGGCGATGCTTACGTGGACGTACCTCTTGAAGCGTCCTCTCCTCCTCACCGACGGCAAGAGCAGACTTCTTCGCAGAAAGATGAGAATCGAGATAGACGATGATTTCTTCATCGTCGTCCTCAACTGGGCGCTCTACGCCGTTAATGACACGCTTGAACGAAGTTTCTTGGTCGCGTGGTGCAGGGTTTGGACCGCCGTTGGGTAATGGGTATTTCCAGAAGCTGAAGGTGTGAGGGTTCTGTTTGGTAATGGACGTGGATTTCTTGTCTAGAGTTTCCGTGCACATCTGCCGTACTGCATTATCTAGTCGAGCCAGTCCGTCAACGGTATGTTGGAGTCCGGATAAAATCTCTTGGGTTCGTAGACTACAGCACGTGTGCTGGGAGGTGTACGAACCGCCGATGTGGGATTGGTATTTCCTGACGGGGTCAAGGTTCTGTGCGGCAGCGGGCGTAAATTTCTTCGTTAGAGTTTCCGTACGCGTATGCCGTATTGCATTATCTGCACGAGCGTGAAAACGAGAGTTGTGATCGTATAAGCCGTATAAACGTGGTAACGGATTCGGCCCTCCACGAATTGGAGGAGAAATCGCGGCACAAAATCCAACAGGATGATGAGGAAGGTACTCGTCCTGGTCTTGAACAAGATCAGCTGTGTGCATTCGTCGATGATGTATATCCTCCACATCGTGGATAGTACGACTGGCCTTCGCGGATCCATCCTGCGATCTCTGGTGCCTTTGTCGCTTGGACTCGGTTCTAGATAGATTTATCACAAACTTCTCCCTTTCATAATCCGGCGCCTGACTAGGGACCACCGGAACATAATTCGTGCCTTCCAGGTAACTTACTGCAGGTTGTCGTGGTGCAATAGAATCCTGGCAAGCAGTGAAAATGAAGAATTCCTCAGCATCTGACTGAGCTGACGAGTCGGATCCCTTAGGGAGTATACTTCCGTTTGAGTGGGTAATATTCAATGAGTTAAATCCGGATGTCGGACTGGCCGAGGAGAACTTGGATACACGGTGTCGATAGTCTAGAATGTCATCTTTGTCGAGCTTTAGATTGGAGCCAGCCTTGTTCATATGTGTATTAATGAAAAGCGAAGACATCTGACAGAGTAAACAAGTCAGCACATGATTCACTATGAGTATAGGAAAATTAGATTTACCTTCTCGAACTAGGTAAGATATGTGTATGTATGAGAGCTTATTACCACCGGATATGAGTAGGGTCGTAAGATGGATGTATGCGCGAGCCTTGATGACCAAAGATGGCTTTATATTGTATTCTTTCATCCAATTTTTCCCTTGTTGGCCTTTGCCATAGAATCCATGACATTATTACTTGGACCGTTGATGCGTTTGTCTTGACAACTACGACATTGTAAAAACAACAGAGACAAAGGAAGCAGATAACAGCAGATAGTACCCAAGAAACAATTGCTGGAACCCACAAAGCACCAGAACAAACAAGTCGAGAGAAAGAGAAGTGACGAATTCGGAACAAAAGACGCTTAACCCGCACAATTAGGGTTTGATTTCGAAACAAATGTCTTCGTATTTGGCCTTGTTTCGTGGGGCTGAAGCGACAAAAAATCTCCTGTCATTTCCCATTTCAAAATGACTGACGAAATCCGTTTCTCGGATTTCTCCTCAAATCCCCAAATTATTGATGGTGGTCTCACCGTCACCGAGTAGATGAAAAATATTTTGAAGCACCCAGGTTTTATTGGTATTGCTGAAGGGGGTCAAAGACTCCGTAATCTGTATGTCGATCGTAAGTCTTCATTGGTTCATACAAATGAGCTGAATTGAACTCGTTCTGTTCAGAAAGTGCTAGTTTTGATGCGAGAAGGCTTTCGTCCTGTTTTGTTGGTAGCCTGGATTGGGTTCAGCAGGTACACCTCTCGTGTTCTTTATCGTACATAACCGGAACAATTTTAGCATCTAAGCAAAGGCACAGCCCCGAAGCTCGATGCTATCGAAACGCCATACAAGTTCGGATATGCCACTCTTGTCATTTCTGGTGCTCAGCGTGTGCAACCCAATGACAGGACTGATCATGTCGGTACTCTCAGGTTTCTTGTTTCTCAAGGTCTACCTGTGGATATACCCGACATTGCTGGTCTTACTGCTCTTCATCACTCTGTAATTGGCCAGTCTCTCCAACTCGATCTCGTCCGCGAGCTTCTAAAGTCCGGCGCAAACGTTGATCATCAAAACCGTTATGGAGAGGTTCCGCTGTTCGGCGCATACATGAAACACTATATACCTGCTATCGAGCTTCTTCTACAATATGGAGCCAACTTGGACATCGAGGAGGCAGACGGTCTTCCTCCTTCAAATTGTCTCGCGTTTGGGCCGCAAGTTACTGCTGTCGTTCAAAGGTGGATTCGCAAGAGGATCGGACAAGAGGCGCCGAGGGACGAGAAACGATGTGATTCCTGTGGACGAACGACAAACCTTTGAAGAACTGCGCGAAATGCCATGTAGCTCGGTACTGTTCTGTTGAGTGCCAACGTAGGTCGAACATTCCTCTGGACCTGTTCATTACCGGGTTTTCCATGTAGGGCAAGAGTGGAGTACCTACAAGAAGACTTGTCAACCATTCTCTGCCGGAAACACTGTCACTTTTAGGCCTTACTACGTTGAGGGTGAGAATACTATGCCCACCGAGGTCCTCCGGAACCATTTTTTTTGGCATCAACAAGACGACACCTCAGACTCATTATCGTGCTTCACATGTCCCTAAGAATCTCAGTGAAGGGAAGAATATGGTTGTCAAGGTACAGCTGCCGTATAATATTGTAAAGAAGAGGCCAGGAGCAGGACCACTTTTTGTTTATAATAAGAAACGTGATTTCGTGTGTCGGATCAGGCGAGAAGATGGGGTCGCTGTGTATGATCGTATATCAAGTATCATTGTTACAAAAGGTGCGGGTGGCGCGAAGGCTTATTTCGCGGCCGAGCTGAAAAGCAGGAATGAATTGGTTATCAAGGTTTCCGAAGTGTTGGCTGAGCAGCCGTTTTGACGTAGGTTCCACAAAATGCAGGTGCTGTAGTCTTCCTTGTACTTTCGATCGCTTCGTCAGGAAAGGGATTTTGTATTTCCATTTGACCCTTCTATATCCCTGAAGGCGCGCATCACCAGGTGTTATTTAGATTTGTGGGGTGAACAAGGTATTGCCGTTCTTCTGCCTTGGGGACAAATATCCCGACGCGATAGGTGTTGATCAGTATTGTTAGGTACGTCATGTATTCCAAGCTTCCTTAAAAAGCGTCTTGGCTGTGGAACTTGTCTTTTGGGGGTCTGGGTCGCAACTCGATTCAATGAGGTGTGAACATTGTGCTATGGTGCGGTACACCTAGAGACCACCACTTTTGGACAGGTGCGAATTGGTCAGGTCAGATTTTTTTCTTTAATTTGCCATGTAACAGGCTTGAACCACATGCCAACTAAAAAAAGATATCTTTGGATCTCAAGCATGTGTGGCTGCCCTGGAAAAACAGCAAATAACTTCAAACAAACACTTGCAACCTGAAAATCCACCAGCAAGCAGCCCATCACCCATCATTGTTGGCTCTTGTTGGCCCTGAATCTGACTCAGAAACTACAAACATGGGAAGGAGGTGTGAACCATTTTGGAAGCTTGGAAGGTGTACAGATGGATAGATGCATATTGTGAGGGTCTTGAAACTCATGAAGCACAGGTTTGTGTCAAACATTTCAATTCAAGAAAGTTCAAGTCCCAGTGACCAACATGTTCTTGAGATGATTGCTCAAGCATTCTATGCATACAATATTTCCTTTATAGTAATGATCCAGATTACATAATTGAGGATGAGCTACACCTTGTGCCAGAGACAAAGGAAACCCTGACTGCATCCTAGCTCCAACCTTGCAAGCTCAGTTAGGGCCTTGTCAGCCACCTCAATGCTTAATCTCAGCCCCAAGTTTGCTGTGCTCAGTTAGGGCCTTGTGTTCAAAACTCAAGGCTGAGTCCTGGCCTCAACTTCACTGCACTTAGTTAAGGCCTTGTGTTCAAAATTCAATGCTTCATTCCAGCCCCAACTTCACTGCACTCAGCTAGAGCCTTATGTTCAAAACTCAATGCTCTGTCCAAGCCACAACTTTGCTGTGCTCAGTTGGGCCTTGTGTTCCAAACTCAATGCTTGATTCCAGGACCAACTTCATCCCAGCCCCAACCTTGCTGCATATGGTGAGGACTTTGTTTTTCAAAACTTAATGCTCAGCCTCAGCACAAATCTTGCTGCACTCTCTCAGGGCTTTTTTTTTTTTTCCAAAACTCAATGCTTAGTTCCAGCCCCAACCTTGCTGTGCTTGGTTAGGGCTTTGTAATCAAGGCTCAATGCTTGATTACAGCCTCAGTTTCACAGTACTCAGTTAAGGCCTTGAAAACTCAATTCTGAGTTCTCTCACAAAGTAGATAATTTGAAGGTCTTCTCCAATATCAAGCAAGTAGTTTTACACTGGCTCAAAAAACTGCCCCAATGTTTGGCCTTTTTGAAAGATTCACATAGTGTACAACAATTACCTAAGCAAAAAATTGTAGAAAATCACATGACATAACAACCTGCATCCTGGCTTCATAATGATGTATAGATCATGTGATTTGGCTAAGAACTTGCTTATTAATAAATCAAACAAAATATTCAATCATTGGGGCAGTTTTTTGACCCACATACTTGGTATGGCCTCCATTTGCCTTTATAACTGCTTTGATCCTTCTGGGCATGCTCTCTATAAAGCTTTGACATACCTCTGGTGGTATTTCATCCCACTCCTTGACCACACTCTCCCACAACTCATGCACTCCTTTAGGGGGTACCTCATACTCCAAAAGTTTGCACTTGATGTAAACCCAGAGGTGTTCAATGGGATTGAGGTCAGGGGATTTGGCAGGCCAGGATATCACAATGATGTTGTTATCAGAAAACCAGGTTGTTGCCTGTTTGGATGTGTGTTTTGGGTTGTTGTCCTGCTGAAAATATTGTCCTTCCTCCTCCATTTCCAACTTCTCAAAGCTTTCCACCACTCCCTCATCCAAAATCTCACAATACTGTGCAGCATCCATCTTCCCTTGAACTTCAATGAGCTTCCCTACTTCATTCCAACCCATGCAGCCCCATACCATTAAATTGTTTCCTCCTCCATGCTTGACAGTTGGTGTAGTGATGTGGTCAGATAGTAGTTCTCCTGGAATTTTCCACATATATACCTTCCCATCTGACCCAATCTGATTGATCTTTGTCTCATCACTCCACAAAACTCTTTTCCAATCCTCCACTGTCCAGTTTTCATGATACTGAGCAAACTTGAGCTGGTTTGCACGATGAGCAGCCTTGAGCATGGGAACTTTCTTCTTTGTTTCTGAGCAAAAACCTGCCTCCTTCAATGCATTCTGAGGATTGACAGGACTGGAGATGACAGAATTAATGAACTGTGTAGCTTGAACAGCATTGACATAGGAGCAATTGATGTGGACCTCTTTACATGCATAGCTCTGCTAAACAGTCTGAACAATCCTGTGTTTGAAGCCTTGCAGAACTCAGTCTCCACTCTTCTCAGCAAAAGCATGACAGAGAAGCCATGCTTGCCCACCAACATCTGCCTCCTAATGGAGAACACACAGAACATCATGAATGCAAAGTCCAACTCCAACTCTGCCATGGCTCTAAGTGTGAAAGGGGGCAGGAAGTCATGACACAGACTTACCAGGACACAACCACAGTCCTGGCACAGTGTGTTGTGAGACCTGTCATTTGCTTGGTTGCCTATGCTAAGGACACACAAAGCTGTACTGTATTCAGAAAGGAGGAGGAATGGCTGGCAAATCTCTCTTTGATGCATGCAGCAAAAGCAAAACCTGATTTATCCAAATCAAACCCCAACTCTCCAGTAGCAAAATCCTTTGTTGCAGTAACTGGATTGGATGGGAAACTCTGGTATATTGACCCATCCAACCTTGGACAACTCCCTACTCCACCAGAGACTGCAGCCTTTACAGGCACTGCAACTTCTGCCACTGTCACACCCACAAACAAATACTCAACAGGATGCTGGGAATACATGGGCTTCATGGCACTTGAGGAAGCAAGGACTACAGTCAACTGGAACAAGTACATGACACCTATCCAAGATTGCATACTGGTCACTGATGTACCTCCTGCACTGCAATCCAAGTGCACACCACTACACTTAGTAAAAACAACTCCGTTTCTCATAGATTTGGGTGCAACAGTACACATACCCCAATGCAAGGACACTAGACCAAGAGACCAGGGAGCATGATCAAGATTCAGTTATCCCCAATCTTGCAAACATTGCTTCAATTGAGAATATTGAGTGCTTGTTTGCAGCTGTGAAAGAACTCAGCAATGACCCTGCAGCACCAGAAGTAAGTGACAAACCACAAACCTGGACTGAAGCAAAACAATCAAGAGACTTAGCCAAATGGACAGCAGTATACCAGGATGAACTAAAATCCCTATGTGAGATGGGCATCTACAAGTTGATTCCATGATTAGCTGTACCAGTAGGCCAAAAGGTCAGAGCAGGTCAACCTGTGTTCAAGATCAAACATGACAAACATGGAAATGCAGTCCGATTCAAAGTTAGGCTAGTGTTCAGAGGCTATGAGCAGATACAGGGACAAGATTACACAAAAGCAACCTCAGCAACAGCATGCATTGAATCATAACACATTCTACTGCACATTGCAGCAGCAAAAGGATGGGACGCAACTCAAATCAACATCAAGACAGCCTTCTTATATAGTATTCTACCTGAAGACAAAATTCAATACATGAAACAACTAGAAGGATTTGAAGAGGAAGATAAGGAAGATTGGGTATGGATGCTGATGAGAGGATTCTATGGGATGAAGCAGGCAGGGAGGATCTGGAATGGGACTGTGAATAAGAACATGGTATCTTGGGGATTCAAGAGACTGGCATGTGAATCTTGCATATATTACCAAGTCAATGAGCGGGGCACAACCATAGTGGTGCTACATGTCAATGATTTCCTTTCCATTGCAAGTTGCAAGGAGGAAAATCACTGCTTCAAGGAACAGATGAGGCAAGTCTGGACTATCTCTGACCTTGGCCTACCACAATTTGTAGTTAGTATCTCAGTCAAATGGGACTGCCCAAATCACATTGTCAAACTGTCCCAAACTGCACTCATCAACAAAATCATCTCTCAGTTTGGCTAGAAGGATGCAAACCTGCTCTCATTGCCCATGGACCCTAACTCTAAATTGTGGTGGGTTGACAGGAGTACACTGGAGAAAGAAGAACAGCAAGCCCTAGAATGTACTCTCTACCACCAGCTAGTTGGTTGCCTTCTTTATCTTGCCATCTCAATATGCCCAGATATTGCCTTTGGTATCCAGCAGCTCACACAATACCTCAACTCATATGCAACACTGCACTGGAATGCAGCTATATGCCTGGTACAATATCTGAAGGGCCCTTGGGACCTGTGCCTATATCTTGGAGGACAGGAGGAGAACATGACACTCACTGGCTTCACAGACTCAGACTGGGCAAGTTGGCTTGATATGCAATGCAACGTAGGAGGATATACTTGGAACCTTGGAGCTGGAGCAATCTTATGGGCTGCCAGAAAGCAGAGAACAGTGGCAGCATTGTCCTGCAAAGCCAAGTACATGGCCGCATTCAAGAGTGCACAAGAATGTATCTGGCTTTGAGCTTTACTAAAGGATATTGGCCACAATATCACCCACCACCCTACCACAATATATTGCAATAATGATGTGGCAATAGCCCTTTTAGGGGACCCCTACTACATGCATGAGTCAAACATGTTGATATAAAATATCATTTCCTTTGGGAGTGCATACAACCCAGCAAGCTAGTTCTACATCAAGTCCCCTCAAAAGAAAACATAGCCGACATCTTCACTAAAGCACTTTCTGCTCCTATTTTTAATTATCTTTGTCCCTGCCTTGACTTACAGTAAAACTGCACCCATGAACCTATGTGAGGAGTGTTGGACCTAGATCATGACATCACTACAGGCGCTCTTTGTCTGCATGCACAGGCCAACATTGTGTGTGAGGGCCATGAAATTAATGGCCCAAGTGACAGACAATGGACACATTGTTCATACCCTTTCATATATAATCAGACACCAGTAGATAGCACCCTCAGTCATTTATGTCAGACTGAGGGTGAGTAACTAAACACCTACTACTACACTGACTGTACCATATAGATTTATACTCACACATATCTACTTAGTTACAGTCTAATAATAGTCATTTATATCAGACTGAGGATTTATACTCACACATATCTACTTAGGTCTGTGTACTCTCCGGTCTGGAATTCTAACAAAACTGACCATGGACTTTCTCACTACAATGCTGATCTCAGTCCTAATGTCACTGTAAGATCCCTGCTGCCCAGACTTCATGAGCACAGACTCAGTGGATGATCTTGAACATAGTTTTTTTTCTATCTCTGTTAAAAGTTTACATACTACACTGTCTCATAGATATAGAAATGGCCAAAACTACGATCAACAGTCAAATGAAGAACAAGCTCTCCCCATTTGTAGTTATCCCCTCATACACACTCCAGATCATAAATTGCCAATCAATTGCAAGTTCTGGACCTTATCTTTGAATGGCTGAATGTCTCATGATCAACTGTGCATCACAGATTGTAGAGTCCCATGCTGATCTTGAGGTGCAAGAAAATCTGTACTGTGGAGGTATATAACATACTTTCTGAACTTGCATCCAATACATATGAGATAACAACCAAGTATCCCTCTGATTGGACCATACTGCATAGCTATACATGTTGTTTCAAGTTTCCCAGAATGTTATTCTATTTCTAACACACAGCCCCATCATAAGCAGACACAAATTGCAGCATGACTACAATTTGGCCGAGCTTCAAACAACATTAATGAGTTAGAAGTGGTTATCATGCTTGCCTTTTATGGTGTCTAAGCAAGTGGCAGAGGTTTGATTCCTCTTCAGTGTATGTTGTGGATTTTTGGATATTTTTCTGGGCTAGGCCATTGCTTGTTTTTAATGCATGCTCACAAATAGCTGGAGACAAAGGGCACATGGAGGTAGATATATGTTACTTATTTGCACCAATAACCTGGCACCTCCTTCAGGATAAGTGTTGAAGGCACAGATTGAGGAGGTGCTCATATGTGGTCATGTGATAGAATAGTTCATTTTTCATCCCTTAGTGCCCTCATATTCTTTATTCTAAAGTATGAGGACACTAGTCTACAAGTCTAGCAAACTTCTGGTCTGAGTCTATCCAACTATTTTGACCTAGCTGTAACAGGATTATGGGCCCTGGCCCTACAGACTTACACTGAAATTAGAATCACTTACCAGTCTGCACTTAGACATAGCAGCAACATAAAGATTCTTCCTCCTCCAGTTTTTAGGCACACACACTGCCTTCTTTCATGCTTGTCAATGTTCACATCCCCATCAATCATGGATGATGCCAGTAAAGTCTCATGGTTGCCAATGGCAAAGCTTGGAATTATTAAATATACAGAGTGAGAAAAGGCCATGTTTGGGCAATTGATGTCAGTTGGTGGAGCACAAATCATAACTGGCAAGGAAGTGCCACCACTTCTTGAGCCAGATAATCCCACCTCCATTAACACTTGGAACTCCTACCTGCTCTGGAGTGACCGAGCTACAGGCAAAATTTATCAGTGGTTGGACAAAGGAAACAAGATTCATGTAGATGCCATTTGGAGTAAGCTCACACTGATGTGGGAAAAGCTTCAGGAAGTTCATTCAAAATTGGCACCTAATGCTTGTTTCAATTCTTTAAGCAACCTCTTTAATATACATCTCTGCAATAATGAAACCCTGATGCAACTGTGCACACATGTGAAGGGAACCATGCAACATATCCAATCACTCAGACCTCCACCTATTCTCAGACACAATGGAATCCTCAAACCTGTCTACACATTAGAGATGCTCAATGACAAACTTTGCTCAATGGCAATACTCCATGCCCTACTACACAATGATTATGCATCATTCATTTCATCCATTCTAATGCTGAACAATATTACCAATGACACAGTTGAGGAGGCATTTTGAACTGAAGAAGTGCAGTGGACTGCAGCTGAAGAGGAAGCAACAGCAGCTGCTGCTGCAGCTGCCACAGCTGCAGCACAAGCATCAAATGCTATCTATGTGATAAGGATCACAAGATCACTGATTTCCCGGTCCTTCAGTCAGTGCGTTGATGTGCTGACTTGCTGCCTAGCTGCCATGCAGGGAACAACCAACAAGACCAGACATATAGGGTAGCTAGCAAGTAGTAGCATTACATGTGTGTGAGAAGAGTCAAGCAAAGTCCTGGAAACCTATTAAGGTAGATGTGGTTGGAGTTGGTAAGAGATACCATTAAGGATGGGTTAATGATACAGCCATTACTGTTGCTACTGGTTTGTAGTGGGAGATAGGATCTATAGAAACTGAAGACCCAGAAGGTCGTCAAGTGGTAAAGGATGAGACTTGATGGAAATATATGAGTTGCTAGCTGCTGGTGCTAGCATCAACAAAGGCAAGACTAGTGTCAACAAAGACAAGACTAGGGCACCCATATGGTGGATAAAGAATCACTGCTTATATGCAAGCCACCACCACCCTCACCATATCCTGAGGAACCAGCCAAGCAGCCACTGTGAGAGGTCAACATCAGTGCCATTGACAACCATAGTGAGCAGGAGGTTGACCTTGTCCTCAATGCACAGTCTAATGAGGCTCTGCTTCTAGCTGGCCAAGCATTTGTGGAACAAGGCATTGATTCTGAGGGATTCAGCACCATTTGTGCCAACATAGCATATGCACACAAAGTAGGGGTGCACGACACCAATCCATGTTCATATCGGGAAACCATGGCTGGAGAAAATGCCACAGAATGGCATAAGGCAATGGTCAAGGAGATGAACTCGCTCAAGGGGAATGGTACCTGGCACACTGTCTATTTACTAGCTGGACAGAAGGCTATAGGTTTGTGCTGGGTGTTCAAAGTCAAACACCTCCCTGATGGAGCAATCAAGCACTTTAAAGCCCAAGTAGTGGGTTCAGTCAGCACCCTGGCATTGACTTCAACAAGACCTTTGCACCAATGGCTCATTGGGCAGCAGTGCGTACAGTCTTAGCCCTCACTGCCATGGATGACATGCATTTAGAGTCTGTGGACATCTCTTCAGCCTTCTTTCATGGCATCATAGACACTGAGCTCTACATGAAGTTCCTGGATGGCTTCCCTGAACAGGTACTACCAGGTGTTGAGTGCAAGCCTGAAGACAGCAACTCCTGTGCCAGGTTGGAGAAGGGGATTTACAGTTTGAAGCAGAGCACAAACCTCTGGAACAAGTGGCTCCATGAAGTGCTTGTGAAACTGGGCTTTACCCTTATTACCTCTCACCCATGTGTCTACGTCTACCTTAAGGACAGCATTCACATCATTGTCCCAATTCATGTCAATGATATGACCCTAGCCTCTAAGTCCTGGTCAGCCATCCTCAAGGTAATTGACGAGCTTCAAAAGTACTTCAAACTGCGACACTTAGAGCCTCTGACTGGCCTGCTGGGCATCGTCGTAATGCATGACCACACCAAGTGCAAGCTCTGGATAGATCAAAGAGCCTACACCATCAATGTTCTCTTATGGTTCAACATGCTCAATTCAAAAGCTGTGGCCACACCACTCTGGTTGCACTTTCATCCCATTCATAGAAGCCGAGTTTGTAGCAGCCAGCAAAATGGGCCGTGAGCTATGCTAGCTGCAAAACTTCCTAGCAGACATCAGTACACCTCAGTCCATACTGCTGACCCTCAACCTTGACAACATGTCAGTGATCCTGATTCCCAAGCAGCCCAAGCACATGGGCCGCCTCAAACACTTAGATCGACATTGGTTCTGGCTGTGCCAAGCTGTTTATGATGGCAAGATCAGACTGGTATATATCCCTACCAAAGACATGGCCACTGATCTTCTAACTAAGATGCTGAGCTGTGACTTGGTCGACAAGCTGCAACAAAAAAAGGGCATCGTAGGGGAATTTTCATGCAATGAAGTTCAGTGATGCTGTAGGCACCTCATCAGGTGGGAGTGTTGAAGGCACAGATTGAGGAGGTGCTCATATGTGGTCACGTGATAGAATAGTTCATTTTTCATCCCCTAGTGCCCTCACCTTCTTTACTATCATGTACCGGAAAGTGCAAATTCTAGCCATTTTTTTTCTGCAGCTTTGTCCACTGCATGTATACTCTTCAAACTTTCAGATAACCTCAGTTTACTTCTTACCTAGAGAGTGATAATTTTTATATGAGGATCTACGGCGTATGAGATGTGTTGGTCAATGTCCGAGTGAGGGGTACCAAAAGGACCAGGAAGTGCAAAATATGTCACACCGGGTCACAGTCCAAATTCCAGCTCCGCTCGACAGACGACAACCACCCCCATCCATCATGCATGAGCCCAGCAGTGCATGCTGATGCAGCCGTATGCAGAGCTCCAACAGTGTCTAAGTTGTCACACTCTTTTTTGTTGAACAGAAAGATATCCATCTCTCTATGCTTTCCACTCTTCAATATGCCTCGGAAAATTGTTTTCAAGTCATGATACATGTATGCAAGGATTTAGTGTAGTCAGATTTCGCACACTCCATCCAATCCATCCGGTGGGTCACAAAATCAGCTCTGATTTGGCACTTTTGTGCCTCCTACATTTTTCCATCTCAAGTTTCTCATAAATCAGTTGGATAGAACTCTTAAGATACACTATACATATCTACTGATTTTTTCCTGGACCCAACAGACAAGGGGAAAGACCTGAAAAATGCATTTTACACATAGCGAACCCTTTGCACATCGTGTCACGACTCATGATAGTATTCTGGAAGCACGAGGACAGTATTCCTTTTTCACACAATACCATTTATTCTGAAGCAAGAGGACACTAGGTATGTATTCCTTTTTCACACAATACCATTTATTCTGAAGCAAGAGGACACTAGGTATGTATTCCTTTTTCACACAATACCATTTATTCTGAAGCACGAGGACACTAGTCTACGAGTCTAGTGAACTTCCGGTCTGATTCTATCCAACTGCGTTGACCTAGCTGCAACAATAAGGTCGCTTCCGACTCCATCGAGACCCAAGCACTGAGGAGTCGAAAGCCGAGAGAGACTTTACATCAATTCCGTCAATGCCGTCCATTCATGTAATCATCCTCCGCCTTCCTAGCAGCCCGACTTGCCTCCTCTAATTCTAGGCGATCACGCTCGACAACCTTGGCTGCCTCGTCTGCGAGTACCTGCAGATCGTAGGCCTAGTGCGAAACTAGTCAGAACTATGGTTTGATTCGACATGGATACTTACATATACAGCCCGGCCACGGGGTTCCATGGTAAATCCCATGCTATAATTGTCTTGATATATTTGAACGCATGCCACAGGTTTATCGATGTCCAGATCATCTTTCATCAGAACATCAGCAGGCCAATACGTACGCTCATGCGGAGACTGATCCTGAGGACTATACATGAGAAGTTTCGAATGATAGTAAAACTATGAACGAGAGTAAGCATGGAACACTTACATACTAACTCTCAAACTAAATGGCGTTGTTCCCAAACCAGCCAAAGAATGTAAGATGGTGCTTTCGTTTGATGCAATGCTACGGCGAATAGCATCCATGATTCCAGTTGTAAGATATTTTTGCGCAAGACGGCTCCAGGTGACTGGGATCATATTCGGGAACAAAAGCGTTGGAACTGAAACCTAATATACCGTATACCTAATATAGACACAGAAGAAATAGAGAATCTAGTGTAAAATATGCTTCCTTTGGCGAACAATGGATCGTGGATCCTGGACCTACCCAAGTCAACGGGTCTCCGTGAACGCCCAAACACCACAATGAGCAATATTCCGGAGCCAAATACCACGTGGGAGATCGAGAGGGCACTGCCCTGGTGATTTGTACCAAACAATTTGCGAACCAAAATGCCAAGTGTCTATCGACGGCTGAACCAGTTTGCAGCCCCCGTTGCGCCTTGACTTCATTTCGAAATGCTCAGGAGAATAATTCATATCCATCGAATTTTAAATCCACATGCATGCCGCCTTCGCTTCAGAATGTATTCTACGACTTTGAAACAACCTTGTCAAATCTTTTCCGGACCTCGTCCCCCACCCCCTCTCTGGTCATGACCCACTGCTTCCTTGCCACACCCAGCAGCCGCCCCTCTTTTTCCCCCTTACAATGGAAAGCACGAGATAGATACAGTTGGATGTCTTCTGCTCTTGTCGGGATCCAGGGTAGTCTCCGCTCCGTCCGGAAACAAAATGTTGTTTGGCCGATTTTGCAAAGTTGACCAAGTGTGTGTCTCAAAGTATTGCGGGCTCAAAAGTTGCTCCCTCCTCTAGTCTTCTCCCGAACGAATATCTAGACCTCCTTTTGAAACCTTTACCAGAGTTTTTTCAACCAGTTACGTTGTCCAATACTAGAACCTTTGAGATATAACAGTTTTCGCTTGAATGAATGTAAGCAATTGTCATATGGGTCTTGTCAATAACTGCACTTGGTTGTTCAGTATCTACGGAATAGTTTTCTCAACAACGGGATTTTTCTGGCGTCAAGAGGTTGGTTCTATCATGGTTCTAGCATTGGTACGGGCGCCGCTGTAAGCTCGAGAGAGACAATATCTGACTTGCATGTCTCTATAGCATGGTGATTTATTTCAATCTGAGGACAATATTTCGTCATCAGTGGCGTGTTCCCTGTCTGAAGCTCTTGAATATGATCCAACATTACCTTGCACCGTGATCATCGTGACAAATTTTGAGGGTATCGCTGTATTTTTCCCACCATCGTACCGCTATCCTCAACTGACTTTCGAGAGTCTCAACAATGCAGTTCTCTTTGACTCTCCAAGTCATTACTGCAGCATGCATATATGGAACGCTTCCTGGGGGACATTGGATCAATGTGCCCGATCATGACTTCTACTTTGACCTTCCCAAAGGCCCACCGCAGAATCCTGATGCAGTCATGTTAAGTGATGATCAAGTCAATGCAACCCACCAGTGTCATTCTGATTTTGATATTCCACACTTCTCCGTTACAAAGCGAAAGCACTTCAATTCTTCCGCTGGCATAACCATATTCGGAGAAAATACTCGAAGATTGTCGCTAATCCTAAAGACGTACTTAGTGTTGTTACGAACATGCCCGATTCTGTTCATACGCTTCTTCGTCCACTGTATCCGTTTGACACTGCTGAACTCCCCATGGATACAATTACGCATATCAAAGAAACACAGCGCCCATCGCCTTTACAGGTTGCCGGTATTTTGGAACCTTTCCTGCGCAGTAAAGACTTTGTCGTTAAGATCCAAGACATCATCTCAGGGGGATCTGAACGTGGTATATGCACCTTGTACCGTTGTCAAATTACTTCGATCAACAGCCGTCTGGTGACATCGTCGTGCCTAAAAGCTCTTTGATGATCGATTCCAAGTATTTAGGCAAGAACCCAAGGCTGATGAGATGGACGAAGACAACTTATCTTGTTGGTTCCGTTCACTTCTGATGGCAGAAACTTTGATCAGCAATGAGATTCTTGCCTACGACAAACTTCGACCAGTTCAAGGATCGGTGGTTCCCTGGTTCTATGGTGCCCACTTAGTATATAATGCTTCGTTTGCTGACATTTCAACAAAAAAAACTAACTAATACTTTGGTTTGCATTGTACAGTTCACGCTACCCGATGGAACAGTTTTATACGGCATTCTCATGGAGTACATCGAAAGGCAGGAGGTCAATTCAAGCATACAACCAGTATTGAGTCACGAGAGACAAATCAAAATGGTAAGGATGTGCTTTCTCATCGTCTTTGGAACTGACTCGATCATCATCTGATGTCAGCGATGTCAGCCAACGCGACTGGCATAGTGGACAAATATTTCTTTTCACCAATCCCGTGACTCGAGATGATCATTGCGTCTTAGTCGACTTTGGTCTAACAACCCGACTTTTCTCGGAAATTATGGTGGCATGCATGAAGTTCTCCTTTTTCAAAACTCCACACTGGACCTGGACTTGGTCGAAAAACATTTTGAAGAGCCCGATGATTGGGATCCTATTGAGCTCATAATTGGTGATAGAACTATCAGAGCTTGAGATATTCATTTCAATGATCTGACCTTGTGGCGGGCTTAATGTGGCTTATCTGGTACTTGTATTGATGAATATTATGGTCATACGACATCTCGTGGAGAGGTCCGTCATCGCATTCCACAGCTAGTCCTGACAAATTGAGTCACTGGTTTGGATTAGCTGACTGTCGTGTCATCCTGCACAGATTTATCGTATGCTTGCTTGGCTGCTGTTCATCAAAGCTTTTAAAATGTTTGTGGATAAGTAGTCTATGCTATTGGTGCGGTGTGCTGTTCTGTTCATAAGGATTACAGCGTAGTCGTTGTGGGGAAGTAGAATGATTCATGCGTTGGAAAGTAATATTCAATTATATAGACCCAGAGAGGGAGGAGAAGGGATGGGAAAACTTGAGATTGCGTTGAGGTTTTCTGAGTGACCGATAGTTGACTCCTGACTGAGATTGACTACTGTTTTGTGTGTGCCGGCCAGCCATCAGCCAGTGTTTCCCAAGAAAGGATGACAATAAACAAAAATGCATAAATTCAATCTGCTAACGTGCTCTCCTCAAAATAATCCTCGTGTCCGTCAGGGCCTCAAATCCTTGTCACGCCACAATCTATGATCTAATTTTTGCCGTGACACCTGGCTTGTCTCATGATCTAACACTAGATCACCATCCGCTTCTGCTGCAGGTCCCATTTCTAGAAGAGATGAGTCGAAATCGATGCCCACATGCTTGGCGGTCTTTTTTCGGTGTCTCGTCTCATGCAGCTACCACACACATATCAGATTGTCCTGGCCATTCTGTCGTTCTGATAAATATGGATAAAAGTGAACAATACATTCAAGCTCTCCCCAAGTGCAGTTATCCCCGTCGTGCACACCCGGGCTCATAAATCGCCAATCAATCGCGAGTTCCGGACTATGGGCTACCAGGTAAACTATCTTTGAATGCTCAATGTCTCATAATCAACTGCGCCTAATCACAGCTCGTAAGAGTCCCGTGCTGATCTCGAGCGCAACAGGAAGAAATCTGTACTGCGGGGGTATGGAACATACTTTCTGAACTTGCGTTCAATACATACGATATAACAACCAAGTATCCCTCTACTCGGACCATACTGCGCAGTCATACATATCGTTTTAAGTTTCCCTGAATGTTATTCTATTTCTAACACAGAGCCAGGCCCAGACAAATCCACAACATACACTGAAGGGGAATCGAACCCCTGCCGCTTGCTTAGACACTATGGAAGGCAAGCATAATAACCACTTCACCCATCAGTGTTGTTTGAAGCTCGGCCAAATTGTAGTCATGCGATGGGGCTATTGCTTGTTCTTAACGCGTGCTCGCACATAGTCGGAGACAAAGCACAATGAGGTAGATATGTGTTACTTACTTGCACCAGTAACCTGGCAACTCCTTCAGGATAAGGTCGCTTCCGAGTCCGTCGAGACCCTAAGCACTGAGAAGTTGAAAGCCTAGAGAGACATCTTGTACTCGACGAAAGAACCGGCTCAAGCCAAGTAGTCTCCTTTTCCTTGGATATATTAAGTAAATAAAATAGTATTGTAACAGGCGACATGGCCGAGCGGTCTAAGGCGCTAGAATCAGGATATTCATCTTATCTAGTCTTTCGGGGCGGGAGTTCGAATCTCCCTGTCGTCAAGTACTTTGTTTTTTTTTTCTTTGGCTTTCTTGCCAGATTTGGACGATTTCATGTTGGAAAAATACAATCTGACTGTGTACAAGCTTACCTACACTAGTTCTTTGCTTGAAATCACTACGATAAGCTGCATTCAGACCCACAAAATGGTTGTCCCATTATACAGGGAGATTATGGATGACTGCAGAGATACACAGTAAGTATTCCTGTCACTCCGATATGATGTGAACGACTGAGTATATTACCTGCAGAGATACACAGTAAGTATTCTACAGGTGGGGGTGAGTCATCGTAGAGATAAATAAACTAATCAGACGCACCCTCAGTCACTCCGATATGATGTGAACGACTGAGGGTGGCTGTGTACGTAGTCTGTTGATCTAGGAGAAAATAAATAAGGTTTAGAGTAAAGATTAACAAATACCGATCGTTGTGAGGGAAAGGTATCTGCGAAAAAAGGAGATGAAATAAGATTATCAACAAGGATCTTGACATATCGCAGATGGTAGTGTAAGTCCATACTCAACAATGACCTTACAGTATACCAGAGACATCAAAACCTTAGATCAAGATAAGACTGACACATGTACCCTACACTACACTACGGAATCAATATTTTGCTGCTGCTCTATCATTTTTGTCTTTGGAGTTCAATCCCAGCAATGGGCAGAAATCTCAGTTGCTTGTGATTACAGGCTATAATATATATATTATGCTTTACTTGTAATTCCAAGCTGTAATATATCAAACTGACGGTACAGCCTGCAAAGCTGTGATACACAGCTACAGATGCATATCACTCAACATCTTAAGGCTACAAACCCATCCACCCTAACACATTATCTTACAGGTCACACCTATTGCTTCGCTTTCAAAGGGTGATACGCAACACGCTTTACTCGCATTCTCTCATCATAATTCCTCAACAACTCCCAACTTCGATCAATCCCTAGATCCCTACAAAATCCTCCACTGCAGGAGGCATAGTCGATTCACGGACTTCACGGACTTGTAATCGTCACTATCCCTCATAGCACATGACAAACGATGGTCAAAAGTATACATTCACGGGAAACACTCGTTTCATCATGCCACTATATCAAGGTCCGACAGCCCACACTTCCAACCCCACGCACTCGAACGCGGCAACATTAGCATTCTTCGTACCCATGGAACACAGTGGCTCATTCGCGAAGGTCGGACATGCAGCACTCGAGCCTTCGAACAGTGATTCATCTAAATAAAGTCCGTAGTTTCCATCGCTATTCATCGAACATGTCAGTGCTCATTCTAGATAAACATAGTAAGAGTAGACGTACCCGCCACCAAAGGAGATGTAATCGGGCTCGCAAAGGGCGACATAGTCGTTATTTCCGGTCCATTTGAATATCTGCAATCTGTGGCCGATGAACTTCCATAGAAAACTACACGAATCATGATAAGTACTCTGTTGAGGCATACACATCTGATACAAACCTTTCTCCACTCCCGTAGTATCCTTTTCCCCGACTAGGATGCACACCCTCCTTGCCCATCCACACCCCAAATAATGCATCTCCAGCGTCTTTGATGACGAGGAGTGCGCCCGCTGGCACTGACGTGCCAGGCTTAACTTGTACGTGTGCCTCGCATCTGTCATACAGAGTATTCAATGATATTCCATGTTGATCTAATGAATAGATGAGCGTCCACTTCCTCGGCAGTCGAGCCAGTGCAGGAAGATGGGGACGAATCTAAGCATGATTACGTCAGATAGAGGTTTGGCAGGACACGAAAGGACACACCAAATCTGCCAAATGCACATCCAAGACAGGCGCCGTCGATGGCTTGCGCCCATTCAAATTCACACTCCCTGTCTTTTTCTCTATAAGACATGCAACGTCCGGTACAGATGCACTGTTCTTCAAACCCACGAGCTCCCGTTCCTTCGCCTCCTCTCGAATGAGTTCACGGCCCAAGTCGTCCGAGAATCCTTTATCCCAGTCGTACTGTTCTCCGCAGTATCCCGGCGCTCCCGACGGCGGTATATAGGTATGCGATGCAAAAGGAGAGACTTTGCTATTAACCGAGCGCCCGAACGGCGTTCCATGGGAGATCCGAACGTCTGATATGGGATGAGAAGCTGTGCGATACAACTTCGTCTCCGAAGGTGGAGACCTTTCAGAACTCTGTGACCGTCTATGTCTGGACCTGTCTTCAGCGAAGATGGATTCGAGGGTTGAATGAGAGTGATGTGAATGTGATCTTGAAGAATGGAGGAAGGAAGACATGAATCTCGAGGAAAGGTTGGATAGGGTCGAGTGTGAGAGTCGCCGAGTTGGTGGAGACGTCAAACATGAGAGAGGATCAGAGGAATCATTTGAAGGGGATGCAGTGAATAGTTCAGAGTTGTGTGTGTCAGCGACGGGGGGTGCAGGGACGATCGGAAGGGAAAGAGTAGATGATCTCGAAGGTGAATATTCAGGTCGTGTGGGCATATGAGGTCGGGGCTGATGTGCTGGGGTCTTCGAAGCGAAGAAATCGTGATCTAGATCGAGCAGGTCGTCTACAGGGCGTTTTATATTCGCAGCACACATTACATTATCAGGTTGCGGTCTGATGCCAGTTTCTCCATTCTTCGGCAAGGCATGCACATCCTCGCCATTATTGTGGAAGTCGCGAATGTTGGGCGGACGAGCGACACATTGTGAGGCCGCATGAGTTTTGGGATCGCTGTTCAACCAGTAGAGCGGGTCATCCTCGTGTTTCAAGAGCTCATCCAGCACTCCGTGCTTGTTGCGATCTGACGCAAGCTTCGCATCCTGGGCAAACTTGTCAAAAAACGTAAGGCTAGGATTGTTCACGGCTGAATTTCGATCGATGGACATTGAACTTCCTTGTTTTGGCAGAATAATATCCATAGCCAGTGGGTCCTCGGCGGCGGGTACGGATACGAAAGCACCGAATTCTGAGTCCGACCCGGATGTATCCTGAATCATCCTGGATTTTATTTCATTAGACTCGTGCTCCAATGCGGTTATGTCTGAATAGAATAATGTCGAGAATAGGTCATCGCTGACAGATTCATTCCCAGTCACCGATCGTTTTGAGGCCGAGGATGCGGGAACACTTATGCTCGCTGACGACATTTCCTCCATTCTCACTGGAATGGGTTAGCACAGTACCAATATCAGCTATTAATCAAACGCTAACCGCAAGTAATAGAGAATGAAGTCTATCGAGGCAGGCGGTGATGCATGATGTAGTTTGTCAGTCGCATCACACGTGGAAAGAGATTAGATTGAATGTAGATCGTGATGGGATCTTATCGCTAGCAACCGATGTTCTTTTCGGAGTAACCAGCAAATACTTACACGGCTTGGCAGCTCTCCGCGCACCGGACCTCTCTCACCCCACGATCGGAAGCCGTCTTTCAGCCTGGTGCCATAGTTTGGCAGATGCCGCGCCAAAGACAGTAATGCTGAGGTCTCATTCCTATTGCTGCTTTCATACACATTGCTCCGCAGCACAGTCCGCAGAATCATTTCATTCGGATTTGTTTTTAATGCTGTCAAAACAAATTACAGTTTGACATATTGTCTTTCTCATATTGCTTTGGCAAAATGCAGCATGCAGACTCAAAAGAACTTATGGCTTAGAAGGCTTTCCCAACCAAGAGCAAATTGCAACTGCAGGGAGTCAAACAATAGAAGAAAGAACAAGTAGCACCAACAGGAGCTCATGGAAAATTCCTGAGTCTCTAAGGAATGAAGGTTTTGGCTCAACATTTGCATAACACTGGAGAATCTGTAAAGCTATCACATCAGACACTAAAATTAATGGAGGGAGAAATCAATGGTGACAAGAGTTGGTTATCTGATGACATGAAGTCTTATAGATTGTGTCAGACATCTAGGTACCCCCAATATTCTGCTTTGTTCTGCAGTCATTGATGCATTTTTCATTGAGATACTGAGCTCACTATTGAGGACAATGACAATAAGGTGTTGATCATGTTGCTGAGACAGTGCTGATGGCAATCAATAGGAAATGTTGATTTGTTAAATAAGGATAGCCAGTTGTCCAGGAAAGGTATTCTGTAAATTTATCAGATGTTCTGTTGAATTTTAGCTTGCTTTAGTCAACAACAGTGGAAGGAATGGGACACCAGAAAATGATACCAACATCAACTATTAAATGGCTTCAAGAGCTGCTGACGGCAATGCCAATAGCAACTGTATAATGGTTTCAGCAATGGCAATTATATCCTAGTGAGCTCTCAGTGTGGTAGATATGTCCAGCAAATATAACACATTTATTGCTGGAAGCATGGTACAAAGAAATCTCCCTCAAATTAGAGAGGGATATAGCCTCCTATATCCACCTCTAATATGAGGAAGTATGTGGGAATTACAGGTGACCTACAGAGACTTTTCAAGCATGAAGTCAACAATTAAAGGACTTGAGTATGGTAAACATAAGCTACTCACCCTCAATCCAATATTGATATTTGAGGGTGCCAACTATAAGAAGTCCAAATATATATGTTGGATAGACAAGGGATGCTCTGTCCAACTGTGAAGAGCAAAAGTTGTTGTGATAGACTCTACAGCTGTGGCAGTGGTATTGGTTAAGCACTCACATATTCTTCATCATCTGATTAGTTCCTTTATTGGATTTTCTCTATTTTCTTCTCAATTGCTACTGTATAGTTCTTCCAGCCACACACTATGAATGATTGTAATAGAAATTACCTTCTTTACACTATTAAAAAACCTTCAGTTATATTCTGCAGACTGCAGGTCATATATTACTATTTCCATTTCTATGTTATGCTTACTATACCTGTGAATACATTTCTCATCTTACTTCTACAGATCAAATACAGTTCTATTCTGCAGACTGAAAATACATTGTAACTGTATAACAATTGTTAATTTTATGTTCCCATAAAATAGAAGTAATTCAATAGTTGGATTAACTGTGCATAGTGTAGATACAAGAAAATCACCATAGGCAAGTATAAACATATCTTAAAAGTGTAAATAAAATGTAGTGGAGTGTAAGTAAAGGTCACAGTGTACAAGCTCAGTGAGCTTGTAACAAATATGTTTCCCCTCCTCTCTTTCAGAACTACAACATTGTCTGAGAAAAAATAGTAGGTCTTCCAGTGCTGATTCACAATGCAATTGGCAATAAACAAAGTGACTGTGACCACAGAAGCAATGTACCCTCTATGTGTATAATAACTCAGCCTTGGCATGTGGCAAGTGCATTGGCATATTGAAATCAACATAGGAAGGTGCAGATGGCAGTGCACCCACAGGGGTCTGGGCATGGGTCTTGTGGATTTACTGTGGATGGGCCTGCCTCACTGACTGCAGACAAAGTGAGTCCTTAAGGGAGAGGCCCATGGGCAGCTGTCTGTTGCCACAAGTAGTGATGCATAGAAACCATACCCATAAGGTAGTGGGGGCCTTGTCATTCATAGTGCTCATTAGAGCTTACCTCTGTGATCAAAGAGCATTGAGAAGATCTATGTTGTCCCACATTAGTGTTCCTCATCCAACTCATTCCAGGATGACTGCTAGTACTCCTTGTAACAGCAAACACTTGTAGTACATGTCATTCATGAGCAAATACTTGTCTGCAAGCTGATCATGATGCTAGTAGAAGTGGTATTCCAGGTAGACTAAACCAAATGTGAAGCCATGGTCCTCAAACTCAATGGGATTTGGTTGTGGAGGAGTATATAGATGACTTTGTCATTCATAATCAAGTCTGCCTAGTTGTTGTGAAAGGTGGGCTGATGAACTGTGAGTTTTCCTATTGATGCAACACCAACAAGAGTGGCTTTAGAGTGGAAGTGGTTATAGGCCTCCACAGAGGCCCAGTACATCCCAGGGTGGGCAAGCACAAAGGTTATCTGCTGAGCAAAGGCTATATTGCACTTGCTTTGGAGAGCAAGGAGATAAATCCAATGTGCCCTGTTAAATGCTAATCCTGAAACTGCATTAGCCATCCTAGAATGGCAATAGTACAATGTGTGCTGTGCAATAGAGTCTAACTCTAGAATGCAGCCCACATCATCAAACTACACCTCTGCAATTGTCCAGGTATGCTAATTGCCCCTCTCCTTCCATCACACAGTCCCATCAGTAATAGGCATCTCCTGCATCTGTAATGCAGGATTGGAATGATGCACTAGTAGCTTGATCACTTTGAGTCCAGGATTGTCAACCACCATAATCATGACTCAATCTCACTGTGATGGCAGCACATTCCAGCTTACTTGCTGGAACTCACACAATACTTGATAAGTTTGAACATGTAAAAGCCAAGGCTACTTGTTATAGACATATTTTTGTCAGTTCTTTCTTATAGAGAACCTCCAGGGCACAATCTTGGTCAATGCAGTGGGCTTGCCCACAAACAACTGGCACTTTTTTTGCTCATAGATGGCTGCTTCTTGAACAACCCAACCAACTTGAACTGAGTTGTCATACATGCTGTATGGAAGTGGCAGACTAGCCCACAACCCAAGGATGAGTTCAGACACTCCAAGTGTCTGTCTGAATGCCTGACAACCCTCAAATACCTTGGGAATGTAGCCAGTGGCCTCTTCTGCCCACTCTTTCCTAAGGCATTCAGTCTCAGCTCACTCTTTCTGGGTGATTGTCTACCTCTGAGACAAATATAGAGTAACCTGGCATGTCCATGTCTTGAGGCAGCTAAAAACAAATCCTGCTGCCCTTTGCTCCTCAAGGCACTGATATGCTACTTTCAGTCCTAGCTACTGTGCAGGGAACAATCAACTTAGCAGAGTAAGAGATGATTGTTAGTAGCTTATATATAGCAGGGTCACAAGCAAGGTCCCTATAACATGTGAGTTGGCAGTGTTGTTAACAGAGGTTGGGAGATGGGCTAGGCTTCTCAGAAAGCTGTTAAGGTCATGTGTCTAAATAAGAAAACATTAGCAGAGTTTCAGAGCAAATGGGGCAAACACAAGTCACTAGCAGAAAGTGCTTAGTAGAGGAGCAAAAGAAAACAAAAATGACAAGAGTGAAAGGAATTAAGCCAATGAAGAGTGAAAGTAGTGTTAAGCCAACTGGTGCTAACAACTGGAGCATTATTAGTCTTTGAATAAGACTTTTTAAGCTCTTGACAATGTGCTAGCTGAGTGTAGTTAAGATGGGAGGTATTATTGCTTGCCTTGTAGTAGCTAAGTAAGAGAGTATTTATACTAGTAAGGGGCTGTGGTAATGGTAGCCAGTTTGAATAGGTAGAGAATCATATACTAAAGGAGGGGCCATTATTGAATAAGAAAATAGTCAAGAATATAAAATGAGGAGTCATCCGGGTCAGGTTCCTACAATCTCCAGGATTGCAGGGGCCATTAGGAGGATGTGTTGTCCAAAGTTGATTCTATTGTTAAGGCAATTGTCAGTAGCAGTCATTGTTGTTAAGAGAATTCCAATTGTGGTCACAGGACTGCATCATCTGATTTGTCCAATTAGATATTCTATGATCAGATTAGATAGAGGCAGATTTGATTAGATAAGGTTGGATCAGTTGGCATCATTAAATATCTTGAAATTATTGTTATTGTGCAGTCAGTGCTGACTGGGTCATACATTGGCTCAAAAAACTGCCCCAATGTTTGGCCTTTTTGGAAAGATTCACATGGTGTGCAACAATTACCTAAGCAAAAAAATTGTAGAAAATCACATGACATACAACTGCATCCTGGCTTCATAATGATGTATAGATCATGTGATTTGGACAAGAACTCGCTTATTAATAAATCAAACAAAATATTCAATCATTGGGGCAGTTTTTTGACCCCATTCTAATTTACTCTAATTTTCATATCTAGTACTTGGTATGGCCTCCATTTGCCTTTATAACTGCTTTGATCCTTCTAGGCATGGTCTTTATGAGGCTTTGACATACCTCTGGTAGTATTTCATTCCACTCCTTGACCACTCTCTCCCACAACTCATGCACTCCTTTAGAAGGTACCTCATACTCCAAAAGTTTGCACTTGATGTAAACCCAGAGGTGTTCAATGGGATTGAGGTCAGGGGATTGGGCAGGCCAGGATATCACAACAATGTTGTTATCAGAAAACCAGGTTGTTGCCTGTTTGGAGGTGTGTTTTGGGTTGTTGTCCTGCTGAAAATATTGTCCTTCCTCCTCCATTTACAACTTCTCAAAGCTTTCCACCACTCCCTCATCCAAAATCTCACAATACTGTGCAGCATTCATCTTCCCCTGAACTTCAATGAGCTTCCCTACTCCATTCCAACCCATGCAGCTCTATACCATTAAATTGTTTCCTCCTTCATGCTTGACAGTTGGTGTAGTGATGTGGTCAGATAGTGGTTCTGCTGGAATTTTCCACACATATACCTTCCCATCTGACCCAATCTGATTGATCTTTGTCTCATCACTCCACAAAACTCTTTTCCAATCCTCCACTGTCCAGTTTTCATGATACTGAGCAAACTTGAGCTGGTTTGCACGATGAGCAGCCTTGAGCATGGGAACTTTCTTCTTTGTTTCTGAGCAAAAACCTGCCTCCTTCAATGCATTCTGAGGATTGACAGGACTGGAGATGACAGAATTAATGAACTGTGTAGCTTGAACAGCATTATCCAGCTTCCCATTAGTAATTTGATGAATAATAGACTGTTTGTCAATATGCTGTAAGCTTAGAAGGACAACCTCCAGGATGATTCTCTTTGTTGCTCTCCAGTTCTTTGTTGATCCTTTCCATAGTGCCCTTTCCCAGGCTAGTTTTTGCCTGGATTTGATGCTGAGAATACCCCTCATTAAGGAGAGAAGCAACAGAAGAGCAATTGGCAGCAGAAACAGGTCACATGATGGTGGTAGAGTGTCAAGAAGGTAATTGATTGAAGTTGAACATGTCAAATTAGTACAAACAAGGTCACATGACATTGTTTACACTTCCCACAAGGTGTTTCCATCTTCTACTGCTGAAAAGTATTGAGAGAATATGAAAATTAAAGTGAGTCAAAAGTCTGCCCCAATGATTGAATATTTTGTTTGATTTATTAATAAGCAAGTTCTTGTCCAAATCACATGATCTATACATCTCTATATATTATGAGGCGATGTGCGTGAGAATTTGATCGCCAATTGAATAATGGGGCGACCAAAAGTTAGCTACACCATTTCTGACTAAGCTGACTCAGCCATGACTAAGCTGAGTCAGCGATGACAAAGAAATTTCCTTATATAGAGTAACGTGAACTCTTTGTTGGCTATTTTGTCTCATTTCATGCATTTAAATCAAAAGAAAAAGTTGGAAGACAACTATATGATGTTGATCCTATCATTTGGCACCATTTCCAGGGTGTCACATGGTCTGTGTATCTGGAAATGGCCAAACGTGATTTAGTGGACACTGTTTTTCACGCCTCATGTGTTTCTTGACACAATATGACCAAACTTCCCACGGTCCCAAAGTTGTGGAAGGAAGGCCACACAAAGAATGTATGTATATTGGCTTATACATTCATTGACACACATTGATGGCAGTTTATTAGTGATCCTTGAGCTATTGAATATACATCATGTAAATGATTTATATTGATTTTGGGCTATAAAATGCTGAAACATTGATATTTCAGGCAACCTTCCAATGGAAATCAACTACCTACTACTCCTGACAGCCAAAGGAGACAAACTAGAAGTCATAGGAGACTTCAACAATTACAAATGACTGATCCTGATGATCGTCGTGCAAACAGAAGATCTGAAGAACAGATCAATACTGTGGTTATACCACCACTTTACTTTGGACCTGGAGAAAACATGAGAACTGGGGGGATGAGACCTGGAAGTAATAACCAAGCTATGACCAGTGCTTCTAGCTCTACAAGAAGGCCCATTAGACAGCCTCCTGCTGTTGATGATCCATTTTTTATAGTCATTCCTGAAACCCATCTGCCTGAAGGATGGAATGCTCCATTACAAAATCCTGTGCCTAGATTGGTGCCACCACTACTTCTTCCTGCACAGAGAACTAGAAGAGTGACACCTCTACCTGCTCCTGCTCTGCCAGCTATAGCTATTCCTGAAACTGTTTTGCCTGAAGGATGGAATACTCCTTTACAAAATCCTGTGCCTGGAACAGTGCCATCACTACCTCTTCCTGGACAGAGACCTAGAATAGTGACACTTCTACCTGCTCCTGCACAGGAGCCTGGAATAATGCCTGCTCAGCTAGCTGTAGCTATTCCTGAAACTGTTTTGCCTGAGGGATGGAATGCTCCATTACAAAATCCTGTTCCTAGAATGGTGCCATCTCTCTCTTCTTCTGCACTTGGGAAACAAAATTTCATGCAGCTACCTTTACCTGTTCTTAATGCTGGAAATCTTCTCACTGCATTAGAAGAGCAACAGAGACTCAGAAATATAGCTAGAGCTAAGGAGCAGGAAAGGCAACAAGCACAAAAAGTGTTACAAGAGCAACAAAGGCTTAGAAATCTTGCTATAGCTGAGGAGCAGGAAAGGCAACAAGCTCAAAGAGTATTAGAAGAGCAACAGAGGCTTAGGGATCTTGCTATAGCTGAGGAGCAGGAGAGGCAGGCTAGGAAACTATTTGAGGAGCAACAGAGGCTTAGAGATCTTGCTATAGCTGAAGAGCAGCAAAGGCAACAGGCTCAGAGACTATTAGAAGAGCAACAAAGATGGCAAGAAAGGGAAAGACTGGAACAGGAGGTCTGTCATATTCAACTTGGAAATTGATCTACTTGGACTAATGAAGTTTAAAGCATGTGGACCTCAATCCAGAACATATACCTTTAAATCAGGAAAAAGCAGCTAGAATTCTGCAAGGCTGGAGAGAAGAACATGCTGCTGATCTGGAGGAGGACTTTAATGCTCTAGAGCCTCAAAATGACATTCCTCTTGAAGATGACCTGGAATATGTTCATGCAGCCTTTGATCAATTGATTCAAAATCATTTGGAGTATATGGATGATCCTATAGACAATGAAGATGATCCTAGACAACACAATGGACCTGTAGAGCTACTTCCTGGGCATCATCCTGCTGCACATATTCTGGAAGAACAGCTGGATCCTCCATTGGCAGACATTGTCCAACAACCCATTGTAGCAGTGCAACATGATCCTGCTCTCATTCTTACCATCCCAGAAATTATTCAGCCACCTATTCTACTAGCAGAACAGCCTGATCCTCCTCCTCCAGGTCCTCCTATCCCAGAAGCACCTGTGGTACCTATAGGCCAGATACAGCCTAATCCTCTTTCCCTTGGTCTGCCTATTCCAGAAGCATTTATTGCACCTATAGGCCAGATGCAGCCTAGGAATGCTTTGCCCAGAGCATTACAACCTTATTTGGATGAACCTGCACAACATAATCTAGGTCCCATGGGAGTTATTTGTTCACACTGTCATGCCTTGCATTTTGATGCTGAAAAGCTCACCAAATCCACCATATATAATCCAAAATTTGGCATGTGCTGCTTGCAAGGCCAAGTTGACTTGCCTAGATTAGCAGAGGCTCCACCAGAACTACTGGCCCTACTTCATGGTCATCACCCACTTTCCAATGCTTTCAAAGCATCTATTCGTCAATATAATGCAGCCTTTGCATTCACATCTTTGGGAGTCAAAATTGATCATGCCATCACCAATGCTCCTGGACCATACAGCTTTAGGATCAATGGAGAACTACATCATCTGTCAGGTGCCTTACTTCCCATTGAAGGCAATTCCCCATTATATGCACAGCTCTATTTCTATGATCATAATGAACAACTAGCTCTTCATCAACAGAATAATCCTCGATTGGATGGCCAAATAATGGCCTCTTTGCAGGACATGCTTGGTAGAGTCAATCCTTTTATTGGCTATTACAAGCAAGCTAGGCAAATCATGGCTGAAATTCCTGAAGGCCAACCACAAAGGCTTTCTGTCACACTCTGAGCAGATTTTGGAGATCATTGGCGCTATAACAATCCAAATGATCAAGAAGGCGTTGCTGCTATCATTCCTGGAGATGGCACAGAAGATCGATCAGATCACCGTGATATAGTCTTGCACTTGCGTGAAGGTCAGTTGAAGCGAATCAGCCATTTACACCCATTCTACACTCCATTGCACTACACCATCATCTTTCCAACAGGCGAGCCTGGATTTCACATTAACATTCAATCTCATCTTGGACCCCAAGGTCAACAGCAGACTACAAATGTCAGCCAAACAGCATACTATGCATATCGGCTTCAGCAGCGGACTTTTGAAGCCAAGTCTCCATTGCTGTGGAGTAGGAGACTGTTCCAGCAATATGTTGTAGATGCATGGGCATCAATTGAACAGATAAAGCTCAATTGGGTTAGATCTAATCAAAGAAAGATCAGAGCTGAGGTCTATCAAGGAGTGGTTGATGCTGCAGCTGGAGATGAAGACCTACCTCAGCAAGGCCGTCGTGTTGTGCTTCCTGCTTCTCATACAGGAAGTGAACGTCATATGCAGCAGTTATTCCAGGACTCTATGGCTATTTGCAGGTATTTCCAAAAACCTGATCTTTTTTTGACTATGACTGCCAATCCAAGATGGCCTGAAATTGAACAGGCTCTTTTGAAGGAACCTGTAATTAATGGGAAGAAGCAGACAGCTTCTGATCGGCCTGATATTGTCGCCAGAGTATTTGAACTCAAGAAGAATGCTGTCCTGAAGGAAATTAAAGAAGGTCTCTTTGGAACCTGTGTAGCTCATGTCCATACCATTGAATTCCAAAAGAGGGGACTGCCACATATGCACATCTTGATCTTCTTGCATGTTCATGACAAGATCAAGGATGCAGCTCATGTGGATGCCATTGTCTGTGCTCAAATCCCTGATCCAATGACTCAGCCTCAATTGTATCAGGTATTGATCTAATCTTGATATATCTTGATTCAGTAACTGAATTGTTATTATTAGGTTGTTACTACTAATATAGTCCATGGTCCATGTGGGGCAGCTTATCCCAATGCAAAGTGCATGGTCAATGGCAAATGTTCCAAAAGATATCCCAAAGAATATCTAGAGGCTACTCAATATGGTGACAATGGCTATCCTCAATATGCCAGGCCAGACAATGGTCGCTTCTTTGAGAAGCATGGCTGTCATTACAACAATCGTGATGTTGTCCCATACAATCCCTATCTCTCAGCCAAATACCAATGTCACATCAATGTCGAGATCTGTGCTTCAGTGCAAGCCATCAAGTACATTCACAAGTACATTTACAAAGGCCATGACAGGACCACCTTGGAAATCTCTAGGGAGCAGCGAGATGAAATCAAGGAACATTTGGATGCCAGATATATTTCTGCACCAGAGGCCTGTTGGCACATTTATGAATTCAACATGCATGCTGAATTCCCTCCTGTCTACCGATTACCTGTGCATCTGGAAGGCCAACATGGAGTTTACTTTCAGGACAATGAACCTTTGGAGTTGGTGGCTGCCAGAGATAATGCGGACAAGACTGCACTCACTGCTTGGTTTGAAGCCAACACCAAGTTTCCTAATAACAACATCACTTATCAAAACTTTCCAACCAAGTTTGTTTATGAGCCAAGGAAAAGAGCTTGGAAGGAGAGACAAAGAAGAACAGCTATTGGCAGGATGTACTTTGCTTCACCTAGGCAAGGAGAACAATTCTACCTCCGAATGCTTCTGACAGTTGTAACAAATGCAACTTCATGGGCTCATCTCAGGACCGTCAATGGCCACACCTATCCAACATACAAGGACGCATGTCAGGCCCTAGGCCTTTTGAAGGATGATGCAGAATGGAGGCAATGTCTTGCTGAAGCTGTCCAGATACAAACTGGATCAGCTCTCAGACACCTCTTTTGCACAATCCTACTCCACTGTGCTCCTGCCACTTCAGAAGCTTTATGGAATGAATTCAAGCATTCTATTTGTGATGATCTCCAACACAGATTGCAGCAGGCACACCAGTATAGGAACAGGATCTTTGCTGATGAAGACATTCATGATTATGGCCTTTATCTCATCAATGACAACTTGAGGAATTCTGGCAAAACTCTGAAAGAGTTTCCCAACATGCCAGAGCCCCAGCAAGCTTGGAATTTTGTTCCAGGTATTTTTGTCTTTATAGAGAACAATGACTTTGAAACTGATCAAATCATTTATAGGTAATAGACTTTTACAAGAAGAAATGGATTATGATGTTGAGGAGTTGAAGAGGAGAGTGGAAGAAAACAAGACCAAGTTCAATGCTGAACAGTTGGAGACCTTCAATGCTGTTATAGACTCTGTGGAGAATGATTTGGGCAGGATGATATTCATTCACAGTGCTGGAGGATGTGGCAAGACCTTTGTCTGCAATACTCTGGCTTCTTCTGTTTGTTCGACTGGTGCAGTGGCATTATGTGTAGCATCATCTGGGATTGCTGCCTTATTGCTGGAGG